>CM074949.1:19286213-19310319 GCA_037577455.1 Pangasius macronema
TGTCCTGCTGGAACAGGTTTGGGCTTTTTAGTTTCAGTGAAGGGAAATTGTAATGTTACAGTATACAAAGACATCCTATACAATTGTGTACTTCCAACTTTGGGGAAGGCCTACATATGGGGTGTGATGGTCAAGTGTACACATACTTTTGACCATGTAGTGTACCATTACATAGTTGTATGATAATAATTGATTGTGGCAGAGAGGTTCAGAGACACCGGGAAGGCGTTTTTGAGAAACTGGCAGCATATCACCAAGAACAAACCACCAACGAAGAAGAGCGGATCTCCAAGGCAGCTGCAGAAGCTGAGGCCAAGCAGGATAAACAACAGCGTGAGAAGGATGAAAAGAAGGCAGCCATGTTGAAGAGTATTGCTGAACACAGAGAAGCAGTGGTGAAGTCCATTTCTGGGAATATGTTAAACTATATGGAGTCAAAATCAGACAATATTTTACTTTTAATATTTTGATGGTTTACATTTAAAGTGGTTTCTGTTACTTGGTTATTTTTTGGTCATTTAAGAGTATTTTTGTCTCCAATTACACAATTTCAGCAAAAAGAGCTGGAGTACAAGAAGCAAGAGGAGAATCAGAAAGCTATTGACATGCTTAATGCAAAGAAAGCATCAGATATCATTTTCCTTCAGAAGCAGGTACTCAAGGCCCAGAAAATGAAAGAGGCAGGCAAAATGCTACAAGACACTTATGTCCAACAGATGGTAAGTCAACTACATTTTATTTAAGTTTACATAAAGTCTTTATTTAAAATAACTACATTTCTGCTCACTTTTGTTTGCATCTAGGCTGAGAAACATGCACAGAAACAGTGCCTGAAAAACCAAGAGCAGGAATTTGAGGCGAAGAATGCAGAGCTTATTGCAGAGGATGAAAATCAGTTTCAGAATTATGCCAAGCATGTGATTCAGAAAGCCAGCGAGGCTCAGAGAAACACCTCCCTTTTGCAAAAGGCCACAAAGGAGGGCATTGGTGGAGGACTTGGGCCTGTGTTTGGAGGCATCAGACCAAGTTATCTAGTTCAGGACCAGTCAGGGGTTCAGCTGCCCAGTTATGCGTGCAGTACTACTCAGGGCATAAAGGAGCTGAATGAAACGACTGACATTCAGAAGGCTAAAAAACGACTGGGATTTACTTGGTAATTGTGAGCCGTATTGCTGATGTTGTCACAGAAATAAACAGAACTTACCTTTCAAATGAATTCAGCATCTGCGTGTTCATTTATTGCATGTGTCTTTTCTTCAACTGTGATTTTTTTCCCCCCATTAGGTCTTTTCCCTGTTATGTACGTATGTATGTATGCATGTATCTATCTATCTATCTATCTGAGCAGTTTATACTTTTCTGTCCTCTGTTGCCTGTAAGATGAATCACAGTTATAATGAAAACAGCCCTAGTCTTCCCCCACTAATCCCTTGTAAATTCTCTTTACAAAAAAGGAGCAGAGTTGAACTGCTCAGTTCCAGCTGGGGACAGGAGGTAAAGTATCTTGAAAATGCCAGGTTTGTCTAACAGCACTTAAAATCTATTCATAGACATGCTTAATCATACAAACTGCACCTTAAATATAATATGTTTAGTCTTTAGCCAACTTTGGTCATTAATTGTATTAAGATATTTGTGGTTTATTTCTGTCTTGTTTCATCTATAGAACAATATCAAAAACTGTGTAGCTAGATATAATATTTATATGTAAATAAATGCGAAGCTGTTAACAAAAGCACAATCTTTCCACCAAGTCTAAATTAATAAAATACTAAATTTGTTGTGATCTTAATTGTGTGGTGCAGCTGGTAGTGCCATCGCATCACAGCTCAGGGTTCGCTGTTCGATCCTGAGTTTGGGTTACTGTCTGTGTGGAGTCTCCCTGTGTCTGCCTGGGTTTCCTCCGGGGTTTCCCATTTCCTCCCTAAAACAGGATGGGAAGGTTGGCGATTCTAAATTACACATAGGTGTGAATGAGTGTGTGAATGTGTGTACATGGTGCCCTGTGATTAACTGGCATAACAGGGTATATTACTGCACTGCCTGTGTTTCCAGGATAGATTCCAGATCCTCTACAACCCTGACCAGGATAAAAAAGATGAATAAATTTATTAAAAACTGTTTGTCAAACATGACCCACCCCACCCCCCGTAGTTAACAGAAACAAAAGTTGTTGATTTATTTATTTGCTTATCTTCTCATAGTACACACTTTTACAATAAAATATACATTCTGTAGTTTAGTCTGGAGTACTTTTTCATGTAATGTGTTCTTCGACTTCTGAAATCTAAACACAAAACTGTTACAAATAAAGAACTTTTAATTTGAAGTCCAAAAAAACAGTCCTGGCTTTATTTTCCTTCGACCTCTGAAGTCTAAACACAAAGATGTTACGAATAAAGAACTTTTATTTTGAAATTAAAAAAAAAGGTTCTTCACACTGTTAATCCGGAAGCAATAGTTCAAAGTGAGCATGCCATGCTAGCCGCGTCCAAAAAAGTCAACCAAATATGGTTTATTTAGAGACATTTAAATGCAGTCTGGTTTTATCCTCCTGACACTGTGGTTAGTTTAAAATAAATTCATGTCATAAATTTATTATATTCACATATTCTGAGTTTAGGAGCTAGCGATCTTAAAAAAAAAAAAAAAAAAAAAAAAGTCCCCACGTGAGTAGCGAGCTCTTGAGCCTAGGACAGGTCACACATGACTGGTAACACTATGAAGCCATATCATGAACCCAGTTTGAGTGAGTTTCAGTTCTTTTTATTGTGACATAGTTACAAAACATTAAATATTTTTCTTACTTGGTAATTCCTCCTCCCTACATGTGATGTGACAGGATAGAGTGAAAGCTTTCCTGTTACCTTGACGACCCTTCCCACATCTCCAGCTTCCGGTGTAGTATACTCATCCTTTATCTATGTCCATATCCATGCCAGCGTGAATAGGAAGGCTTCTAATAGTAATTCCTGTCCTTAAAGCCATGATGCACAACCTCAGCAGAACCAGAGTCCAGACCCTATGAACTCCTTGTGCACCTCATCTCATCTCACCTTATCTCATCACCTCAGCTCTAGAAGACCCAGTTGTGAAGAGTGGAATATGAAGCGCAGACTGCTTTGCTGACCTGCTTTGCTGACCTCTTCGGTCATGCTCAGGCTCTGTGCCCTGCGCTGTCACCCTTACAGACTATTTCACCGTGGCGCTGTGTGTCAGGACCATGTCATGGGGCAGCTCCGGGCCTGCATCGAAGAGGACCAGCTCTTTGACGTGGTGAGCAAGAACAAGGCGAAGCTCTCTGTCAGTCATGTGGGCTTTGCCATGGGCTTGCTGTGGCAGTTTCAGAGGGAGAGACCGGAAATCCTGCGGACGGTCAAACTGATCCGGGCTCATCCACAGTTCCTCACGCTTCGAGTTCTGGCTGAGAACAAGATCAGCCTGATGGACGATGCCACGGTGGTGGACATACTTTATGGTGGACTCAGGTACATAATGCCACCTATAACACAGAATTGGCTCTTGGTGAATTTACACACACAGATGCACGCACACAGAGCCGAGTGCATTCCTGTAAAACAAAATAATAAAGACATAGATATTCTTTTATTATGACGAGTAACAAAAATGGTCCTTCGGATATGTTTCGCTGCTGCTGAGGATGGCCCCATATGGACAGCCTAAAGATCAGTGAGATGACTGTGGATGGCGCCATTTAGAACCTTAAAGATGACTTAAGACTTCCACTCTCCATCACTGAACAGTTGATGACTTCATGTTAAAACTAAAATGAATTCAGAATATTCACATTCAGTTGCTCATAAAGCTCACAGGTTCCTGGTTACACAATGGCACTTTTTGACTATATAGTTCAGTTATAGAAAGGGCTTATGGATGGAGGATGGGTTCACTTTGGAGTCTGGTTCCTCTCAGGTTCCTTCCTCGTGTCGTTTCAGGGAGTTGTTCCTTGCCATCATTGCTTCTGGCTTGCTCATTAGGGATAAACATAAACTTTATATCAGGAATTTATATATTTCTGTACAGCTGCTTTTAACAATGGGCATTTGTTACTTGTAATGAAAGAACATCTACATCTTTATTATTTATACATTTATATCAGGAATTGATATATTTAAAGCTGTAAAGCTGCTTTGTGACAGTGTCCACTGTTAAAAGCTCTATACAAATAAAATTGAGTAGAATCAAATACGTTAAGATATTAATAGTGAAGTAAATAAATATTGGTTCAAAAGTTTATATCTCCTTTTGAATGTGAGGCAAAATACAAATCTTCTCTAATAACTTGTATCTCCAACAATTTTTGTTGTTGTTCTTCTTATGAGCTTTTACACGGACACCCTGTTAATGTTTCACAGACACCTGGATGTCCCCCAAAGCCCACATTTTGTAGTCCAGGATAAATCTGTTAGAGTTTTTGTGTGATTAAAAAAAATTCATTGCAAATTGGTACTCTTTTTACCCCTTTTTCTATTCACAATTCACGAGCGATGCATCACTTGCACATGCAGCTGTATAATGATGGAAAACCACTGATGTGATTGATCCATCTATTCATCCAACTGTGTGTGTTCCTCTTTTTTTCAAGACTTCAGATTGAACCACACGACTCGCTCATTCAGCAGCTGGTGGTTGAAGCCTGGAACAGATTGGAAAGGTAGGAGTGACGGTTACAGTGCGGAAAATATCTCATGACACTTTAAAAGAGATTTGTGATATCGAATATTCATAATGCAGCATGGATATTTTGAGATATGTGATGTGTAATTATATTTGGTGCCACAGAGCAGTGTGAGCCATCAGTAATCATTTAAGCAAATTATTTAACACAGAAAAATGAAACAATTGGTATAAAAAAATCATTTAAAAATTAGATACAAATTCTATATGGCTCAGTGTTATAGATATATGGATTGAAATTTATTACAATATCAATATTATATTGCTATATCCTCAAGCTCTAGGTGACTTATGAGAACTCAGGTTTTTATGCCTAGACCCAAGCTTTATCTATTTTACAGATTCCCCATGACGACTCTGTCAAAGTTATCTATTTGTCTGAATGACCTGGGGCTGCACCACAGTCCACTGATGGGTCGCATTACTGAGATTGTGAATCAGAGACTGGATTCAATAGAAGATGCCAGGTATTGATTTTCTCTGTCCAAAAAAAAAACATGCCACTGTTCCATACAAAGCCTTTACACAGATAGAAATCAAATAATCTTGATCTATGTTTCTCAGAGTGTTGACCACGCTGATGATCAGTATGTCATCGCTGCTGTCTGCCCGCTTACGGGACGCGCTGATCGAAAAAGCCGAGGTTCTGTTGGACAGAATGGACACGTTCCATTACAACAATCCCAGGAGGGTAGTACAGTTCCTCCGACATCTCAAGTGCATCCATCGGCCCTTATTGGAAAAGTGCAGCCGCATTCTCCTGAAAAATGTCCCTAATCTGGATGTGGAGAACCTCAGTATTATAGTGACACTGTATCAGTCAATGCCGTTCAGCAGCTGGGACTTCAGACAGGCTGCCATGCAGAGGCTGATGGAGCTGATGGACTCGTGCACTGACCCGGAGTCTTTTACAAAGCTCTTTATTGCTCTGGGACCCCTGGCAGGACCAGCGACCAGAGAGAGGTAAAAGCACGAAGAACAGTCCTGGATCTGTTTCAGTGGTGATCTCTGCAATACAGTAGTATTTTATTTTATTCAGTTTTAAAAATGGCTTGTTGTTTTAACAAAGTAAGATGTATAATGTGGTGATTTTTTTTTTTTTTTGGAGAGGTTTATTTAACATTTATGGAATAAGTCTTGATTTGAAGCACTTTGTAAGAGTCAAAAGGTTCCAGCTGAGGAAAGTCTTCAGGACAGAGGAGTTTACCCTTTCTGATTTGTCAGTAACATGATAGGTTGTGTTTTTAGAGAGAAAGAGAGAGAGAGAGAGGCTGTTGAAGGAATGAGTTGTTTATCGCAGCTATAGCAAAGGTGAGGACAGGAACAAACTTGTCTCTCGGACATTCCACAACATAAAATCTAAGTATAAATCATTAAAATGCACAACGTGTTGTTCACCAATACATTAAACGTTGTAACTGTTGGCAAAGCGCTGTGGTAAAGGGCGGCTGAGGGGGTGGATACGGGCAGTAGCATGACATGCATTATTTCAATATAACAGCACGGTCTGTTGTATTTTATTCCTTTCTTAATTCATTTATTCTTCTTCAGTAACTGCTTAGTCAGAGTTGTGGTCAATCCCGAGTTTTTCTCAGGAATACTAGCAGTGAGGCGAGTATCCCATACAAACTGGATGGGATGCCAGTCCATCTTAGAGCGCTATGCACACGTATTCACACACTCATTCAGAAGTAATGGCATGTTTTCAGGAGGTAGGAAGAAACCGGTGAAAGTGACACACAGAGAACATGCACAGAAACTCCACACAGACAGTAACCCGAGTCAGAATTGAACCAGGGACCCTGGAGCTGTGAAGCAGCAATGCTACATGCTGCCAGATTTGAGACATGTTATATTCTCAAAATGTTTCAGGTTGGAACTGTTTAAATGTGAGTTGTTGTTTTTTTCGATATCCAGCTTCTAGTGCTGCTGAATTTGTGTCACAGGTTGGAAAGTACAGCGCTGCTGCTGGCTGATCAGCTGAACGCTCACCAAGCTCTAGTGATTGCCGAGACGCTGGAGGAGATGCAGAGCCGCAACTTTCAACTCATTAATAAGTAAGACCTTCATCCTCGCTTGACTGATGTCGAAGTGATTAGAGATCTCTGATCTGTAGTCTAGAGCATATGTGAGTGAGTTCAAACCCACTTCATTAAATTGACACACGGCTGGTCAGGGCGTAGATTATCCATCCTGTATAGCTGTGTTGATTGATTGTGGTCATTTTGTAGGATTGCATCTGTGCTGCACAGGAATCTGGAGGTGTTTAGGCCAGTGGAGATTGCGAAGATCATCCAGGCGCTAATTCTGCTGCACTGTCAGAGTCCTGAGCTCTTCTCCAGACTGAAGAGCATAGTGCTCCGGTGAGTCTCATCCAGTTCAATGCTTTATTGGCATGACATATATTAGCATTTGTTATTAACAACCTTTGACTGATTAAGTTGTATGAGGTGATTCATTTACTGTTTTTTACCCATAATTTTTCCTAAGTTTTTATTTATTTATTTATTTACTTATTTATTTTAGATTGTAATGTGATCTTGAGTGTGAGATTATTATTATTATTATTATTATTTTTATTATTATTTACCTCAGTGCATTGTTCACTGATGCACAGTTTAAAGGAATGATGCTATTAGAAACAATTTTAACAACGTATTCCTATTTTCACTGCAGTTACTGAATAAGCTTTAACGGGAATAAGGAAATAAGTAAACGCCCTGCTGTATTGTCTGTTCATTTGTGTCATTTTATATTCTATATATTTATGGTTGCACATGGAGGATTGATGGGGATTAAATTTAAAACAATAGTGGAAGGTTGGGGGAAGATTGAAATTTTAGGCATCACTGATAGCCTTTTATAACCACTCAAAAAGAATTAAATAAAGTTAGTCATTTGAAAATAAGGCCAATTTTATAAACGCACATGTACATGTTTTTTTTTTAAATTGTGAAGGTACTATATCATATTTGATTCTTTGTATTGGTTTGCTTTGTATTGATCTAAATTTGTTTCACTGTTAACACTGCCATTTATCTACTGAAGCATTTTGCTTCATTCTCCTTTATGAGTTTGCTCTTAAACTAAGAGTGTTTACTGACCAGAGCATGCATCGCTGTATTGGTGAAAGCCAGAGATAAGTGTCTGAGAATGAGAGAAAGGAGCCTGCCATTTAAGGTCAACCTTTTTTTAAAGTAGCCACAGTACTGGCAGTAGGTTTTGCATGAAACATTTGAGCTCTTATCGAATATTTAATTAAAAAGATTTTGCATTTGAATTCCATCCTTTCTGTCTTTATTAGTTACTTACAGACCTGTGTGCACATATACGAGGTGATCATGCTGACCCGTGTGCTTGCCATGCTGCCCTCTGCACGTATCGACGAGTTGGTCTTCTCTCGCATCGATGCCGTGTTGCCTCAGTGCAGCCTGATAGGTCTAAGTTCACTCATAACGGCCGTTGCCAAATGGATGCGAAATGACCCCTCCTACAGCCAGAGCACTCACAGCAAGTACGTGCGTCTGCTGCAGAACCTAAACCACTGTGCACATGAGCGAGTCCAGGTGGCCAAGAGACTGGACCTGCTCATGGAGGAGCTTAAATTCATGTCAGGGGAATGGTTTGAGGAGATGCTGCTTGAGGAGACAATTGTGGTACTTCAGAGAATGGCAGATCAGCTCACCTGGACCAACATGCTAGACATGGTCCTCTTTTTGACCAGGACCACCTACCGCTCTACTCCACTGCTGGACCGAATCGCCACTGTAGCCTTAGAGAACATACATAAGGTAGGGTGATTTTAAATGCTTTTATTTAATGTCTGGGCTGTCAGTCTTTTTCCTTATTATGTGAATGGTGTTTCAAAGTGGTTATAATTATTATATAGTCATTGAGTAATAAGCTTAATCGATTATATAACTCATTATAGTCGTAAGTCTAATCGACTGCTCACTTGAATTTGATGGATTTAAAGTTATGCCTGTTGTTTGTTTCGTAATCTAAAGCTCAGTAACTTAAGGGTAAATAACACTAACCTGAAGCTGCATTTTTACTAAAGCTAATGCTGTTAATATGATACAAATGTTCCATATTTGCATTTTAATACAGTTCAAGTGGTTTGGGCTTTGTGGGAGGCAAAATTGAAGAATAAAAAGTTGTAATGGTACTAATAAATAAATATGATTTGTATATATGCTCACCAGCCATTTTAATAGGAACACTTTGTCATTCATAAAGTCATCCCATCAGCCAATCATGTGGCAGAAGCGCAGTGGATAAAATCATACATAAAAGATACAGGTCAAGAGCTTCAGTTAATGTTCACATCAAACAACAGAATGGGGAAAAATGTGATCTCAGTGACTTTGACCGTGGCATGGTTGTTGGTGCCAGATGGGCTGGGTTGTGTATTTCAGAAACTGCTGATCTCCTGAGTGCAGAACAGTCTCTAGAGTTTATAGAGAATGGTGCAAAAAAAACCCAAAAAAACAATGAGTGGTAGTTCTGAAGATGGAAATGAGGTCAGAGGAGAATGGAGAGGCTTCTTTGAGCTGGCAGGAAGGCTACAGTAATTCGAATAGCCAATCTTTACAACAATAGTGAGCAGAAATGCACCTTGAGGTGAATGAGCTCCTGAACCTTGAGGTGAATGAGCTATGACAGCAGAAGACTACATTGTTTTCTCCTCTGGATAGCCAAGAACAGAAATCTGAGGCTGCTTTGGGCACAGCCTAACCCAAACTGGAAAAAGACTGGGGACTTTGTAAACTCTAGAGACTGTTGTGTGGGGAAAGTGGTCTGAGGTTGCAAAAAGTTTGAGCTCTTTTACCTCTTTTGACATTCAGTAAATCTGAACATGGTTTATTGTATAGTGGATGCATTTTTCTGCATTTATATGTACTTCATTTTTTAAATCTCTTTTAGATTCATTACTCTGCAATTTATATCACTTTGCTCCCATTTGCTGTGCTTAACTACGACTCGCCAAAGGTGGACGAGTTGTTTGATGCTTACATTCAACATTTCACTCCAAAAATTAGTGAGTGCTTTTTTTTTTTTTAAACTGGAACCATTTTGATTAGAGAAAATTGAACTAGAATTAGACTCAAATGCTCTGTCTTGTACATTCCCAGGTTCATTTGACCCTCACATGTTGGTCCTGTTGGCTTATGTCTTGGCTCTGACCAACCGTTTCCCAGAGCCACTGATCAGAGAAATATTCAGAGTGGATTTCCTGGCCAAGCTGGATGCACAGCTCGAGAGTATGTGAGGTTTCTTAATGCTTGTCTTTCTTCTACCAGTCAGAAAATTCATAGTGGTGTAATTCTGACAAATCACAAATGAGCATTTTAAACTCGTCACATACTCATTTATGAATAGTGGGAAAAAAACCTTATTGTGGTATTGGGAAGTGTTTTGGTTGTCATGTCTCAGTGAGACTGATGTGTACATTTATACAACCTCTGACTATAATGTGTCTCAGAACTCTTTAAGTAGTTTGAGAAATCAGATATATGATATGAACTATGTTTTAAAAAGCATCTTGCCTGCATGTGATCTTTTGTAATCTCTATGTGGAAGAGATACTCGATACTAGATCATTGAAATGACCACTTGTAACCAGGGCACGTATTAATACATCATGTATAATACTAAATGATGCTCAACTTCCTGTACACTTCCCACTGTCAGCACTATCAAGTGCTCAGAACATGCGAGTGCGTTCGCGCCTGATGCAGCTGAACCGTGCCGTGTGTCTCGAGTGCCCGGAGTTCCAGGTGCCCTGGTTCCACGAGCGTTACTGCATGCAGCTCCATAGGAGAGGTGAGTGAAGATACATACAGTATCTGCTATTGTAGTGCAGCTGCTTTTAAAGCACTACAACTTTTTTCCAAGTTACCATGATGGCTAATCAACTGAATTTCTCTTTCTGAAACACGCAGACCACAGCGCGGTCAATTTAGCCCAGCAGCAGATCCACAGGATGCTGGGAGAAGTGCTTGGAGGCATTAACTGTGTCAGAGTAGCAGTGTTAACGCCGTATTTCTACACTGTTGGTGAGTTCAACCTTCCACCACACCTTTCCCGGAGAGTAGTTGGAATAGTTTTACATTTTTAAAATCAATTTTGCAGACTACGAGTGCGTCCTGGATCGCAATCAGCAAGCAGTGCCTTACAGTAAAATGAGTGAATTGCAGATCGACGAAGATGGCAAGGTGCACTGGGACTCGGGGTCAGAGAAGGAGAGGACAGAGCTACCTCCAGGTGCTCAACGGTACGTACACATTGGAATTTGCACACTCGGTTGTGGAATGCGTAATCAAATGTATACACATTTCCTTCAGGTAAGGAAAAATCATGACAGGGCATGCTGTTATAGATAAAAAATAATTAACGACGTGGGTGGTGTGATGCCACTGACTTGCCAACAATTACAAGTTTGTATTTATTAATAAACAACATGACATTATTTTGATTATGGTCACATTTAATGCTGTGGAACGCCTGCAAATACAATTTCATTCTTGTTATCCCTTACACTATAGCAGCTATAAACATTCATTCCTTATCCAGCTTCTCTTTTGCTTTCTTTCTCTCTTGAAGTTAATAAGACAAAAAATGGACCTTGTCATGCTACAGACTCTCCCATGGCATACATCTTGCTATTCCAAAGCACTGGAGACTCCTTCCATTCATAAACATCTCCTTAGAGAAAGCCTCACCATATCACAACACATTTATTTATCCATTTATTATTAATATTAGTATATAATTACTATTTATTATTAGTCTTAGACCTGTGATTTGAATTACAGCCGGCACTGCTGTCAGAGCTGCTTCCTGACCAATCAGATTTGAGAATTCGACAGCGCTGATTTATAGAATTTTGTTAGAATGCTGATTTGACTTTGCTCTTCTGAAACCTGTTTTCTTTAGCATTGCTCTAGACTTCCTGAACTACAAGTCCTACTGCAAAAACTCGCAGCACCTTAAAGGAGACGTCCTGATGAGAAAGAGACATCTGGAGATGTTAGGATATCACGTTTTGCAGGTGAGTAAAGAGAGAATTCTTCCTTTACTACCATCTAGTTACAAAAGAAGAAAAACGATAGACTCATGAACCGCTCTCCAACACAGATTCCTCACTTTGAATGGAATTCTATGGAGCTCTCAACACCTGATGCCTGGAAGGAATATTTGAGAAAGAAGTTATTCACAGAACTGCCCTGATTCACTTAAACTGTCAGAACACTTTATGATGATACCAAAAATGCATTCTTCTCTGGACATCCATGCTGGTATGTTTATCTGGGAGTGTGTGGATATTCATGGACTGCATATGATTTGTATGTGCCCCATTCTTCTCTTTATATTAACTACAAGAATACAGAGAAATACCACGCTGCCAGTAACGCCTCTTGTGTGTTTGTTTTACAGCTGTTTATTTTTATGCAATATAAATATTATTGCTGTAATAAATTACCTAACATCAAATTTCATTTTGCAATCTGAATGAGTATCTTAAACGAATACAGGTTTCTTTGAGCTCAGACATTTTAAAAAAATGTCAGGTGTGTATATGAATATATTTGACGTCCTTGTGAAATCATCCAAAACTCTAAAACAGTTGTGTGTTTCATGCTCATGCACTACTAAATTATATCTCCATGTAACTGGAATCATCAAGTCAGGCTAAAAATAAATTGTCCCTTGACAGAGACCTGAGCTATTTTTACAGTTTGGGCATTTTTGCAGCATTTAGTCGCATGGAAACGCAGGAAGCACCAGCTGCATAACGCATCTCTCTCAAAATTCCAGCCCACTGCTTCTTGTCCTCTTCATACCTATCATTAAAAATAGTAGCGTAAAGGTTAGGCAGCTTTCTGCATGAATAGTTTGTCTATAACAACCTAACACCTTCTTTGTTGTAAGGCTTATAACAAGATTCTGGTAGCGATTACTTACTGCCAAATGTCTGTGACCTCTGATGGAGCAACCTCTTTATCTTGCCCTACCATGGTAAAGCCCCCGACTGCATAAAGCTCTCCATCAACACTGATGACGTTTACTGAGCTCCTCTCTTGAGCAAACTCGGGGAAGGCTTCCCACCTACAAGGCAAAAATGATTATAAAGCATGATTGTATATATAGAACAACATAGTGATGTGCATGTAGTTATTTGTAGAATTGCGGTACTGGATATCTGGTGTATTATTATGTTATTCAACTAAAATTTGTAAAAGTCCAGTAACATAAAGGCCTGGATAAGTAACTAACATGACCGAATGGCATCAGTGGTTACCTTTTAATACTTGACAAATAAGACAATTTGAAGTGGTTAAACACTGTTTTCGTTGTCAAACGAAAACATGTTGTCAGGTGGCTAATAAGGCCATAGAAGGTCAATAACAATCTATTAAAGTCTGTGAAAACGATCCCTTTTCTGCGCTAATAGTCTGTTTGGCCAATAGTATATTATTTGCCCCGTTGCTACCATAACAGCCTCCAGTCTTCTGGGAAGGCTTCCCACTAGATTTTGGAACGTGACTGTGGGGATTTGTTTCAGCCACAAGAGCATTAGTGAGGTTGGGCACTGATGTTGGGTGATAAGCCTTGGCGGGCATGTGGCATTCCAGTTCGTCCCAAAGGTGTTCAGTGGGTTGAGGTCAGGGCTCTGTGCAAGCCATGAGTTCTTTCACACCAACTGTATCAAGCCATGTGTTTGTGGACCTTGCTTTGTGCACAGGTTTGGGATAGGAACTTAGTTCCAGTGAAGGCAAATCTTAATGCTACAGCATACACAGACATTATAGACAATTTTATGTTTCCAACACTGGGGAAGGTCTACATATGTGAGTGATGGTCAGGTATCTACATACTTTTGATCATTATAGCCTTGTAGCTAGTCTGCTGTCCAGTGCCTACAGCTCAATCATTTTTATAAAAGCATGTGAGGATTTACTACAGAAGCCATGATGGTTCATGTTTAGAAAACTGGATGGATCAGTTGAAATACATGGCTGGGTCCACATCTGGACCATGGTCTGCCCGTTGATGACCACTGGTCTAAAGTGCTGTATCAGTAAAAGCAGTTATGTAAAATAACGGCTACATAATGGCACTTACTTGTTGGTTCCAAAGTCATAGGCTTCACATGCTGCTAAGAGACTGTCCTCATTGACTCCTCCAACCACAATGATCTTTCCTTTATGGACAACTGCCCCAAACATGGACCGTGGTGTTTTCATTGCTGCTAGCTCCTTCCATTCAGACTTCTTGTGGTTATATGCAAACATCTTGTTGATGGTTTTGCTATTTTGTACAAAGAAAAAAACACACTATGAACGACACTATAAGAATATTATGAGGATCTAGACTGTTATGGAGAGCATTGCTTTAACACTGGTCCTACTTGTCATCTGTCTTTCCTCCTATACAGTAGACCAGGCCGTTTTGCGAGATCACACTGTGCCCGTGTAGCCTCAGGGGAAGCTTTTTTATCTCGGTCCATTTCATCGTGCTGTGAAACAAAAAACAGTAGTCGTGAGGGATTTTTTTTCTTTTTTAAATTACCGGGCTCATATGGAGTGGAACATGAGGTAATGGATGTCACACTTACGTAGTATCATAACACATTACTGAGTCAAGAGACTCATTGGTCTGTAAATCTTTGCCAGCAACAGCAAATATCAGATTCTCAAATTCTCCCATAGCAAAGAGACATCGGGGAGAAGGCAATGGAGGTATAGCAATCCATTCTGCACTAATAGGATCCAGCTGTAATAGACATCAGCATTATATTGACTGTTATAGTTTGATTGTTAAAAATATTAACCTTCAGATAAAAATTGTGTATATACATTTATACCACAGTACTGTTGAATTGAGCTGGGTGAAATTCAAACCACAGGTTTATATCAGTGCACTAGTACTAGTAATAATGAGTTATTGTTCCTATAGTAACAGCTAATTCAGAGGGACTTGTATGGCAAATCTAATAATGTACGGCTAATAAAAAATAACCAGATATATAAAACATACGATTTAATCTTTGATATGGTGAAGCTTTTTGTAAGGAGTCTTGGATTTTCCACCACTGGAAAGTCTTCAGGACAAAGGAGGTTGTACTTTCTGGTTTCTCACTAACATGGTCAGCTACTTTTCTTTTTTTTTTATCTGATTAACTTCAAGAGAGACTAGTGAGGGAACAGCTGCTGTAACATAAGTGTTACTTAAGCAGAAACTAACTTGTTTCAGATGTTCTATGACATTGAATGTAACTATAAACAGATAAAAGTATGTCATTCATTAATAAATAAAGGCTTGTAATCATTTACATTTACGGCATTTGGCAGATGCCCTCATCCAGAGCAACTTACATTTATCTCATTTGTACAACTGAGCTGTTGAGGGTTAACGGCCTTGCTCAAGGGCCCAGTAGGGGCACCTTGGTGGTGCTGGGGATTGAACTCATGACCTTCTGATCAGTAGGCCAACGTCTTGACCACTGAGCTACCACTGCCCCAGCATCATCTTAATCATCAGCAAAGGGCTATGGTATAAGAGAGATAAAACACTGGAATGGGCAGTGCAAAAGTGCAAACTAATCCACTTCAGGGTGGTAACAGTAACTCTGCTTCATGTCAGGCCACATCACACCATGCCATCACTGATTATCTTACATATATTGTTTATCTATCTATATATATAATTTTATAATTTACCTGATACAAGTAGCACTGCAATGGTTTGTCTTTATTTTCCTCATCCACAAACAGTCCACCTGCAACATAAAGTTGATTCTTCTTGGTAACGATGCTGACGTGATTTCTAGGTATCTGCTCAGCCATTGCTGCCAGTGAGCATTCATTCTCAACAGGGTCGTAAGCCACAGCCGCCGTGTCATTAATCATCAGGATAAGATCCTTGTTGTGCATGCCAAGCCTTCGGCTGTCATTCAGATATCCAGGCATCTTGCTCTCTCCACCCTCTTTCCCTCCTACCTTTCCTGGAAGTTTTCCAGCAAAGGCATCTTTGATGATCTTAAGTTTCTTCACAAGCCCAGGATCAGCTTTGATAATATCGTCCTTTTCCACCTTTTCCTTGAAATACTTTTCCGAGAGCAATCGGAAACGAATGTGCTCAAAGGCATCGCCCAAATGCTTCACGCGGTCTTCTTTGTCCTTTCTGATCCACTTCATTAGCAGCTCAAACACCTGCTCCTCTTTCTCCACATTGAGAGCATCACTTCCTATGATGGCAAACAGTTCAGGAGGGTTGAACTCAAGAAACTCTTGCTCCTTGGATAGAAGCTCAAATCTTTCAGCGATGTAATCTCTTGCTGCCATGGCCAGCCTCGGACAGTCCATCACTAACGCCACTCGGTAGATTGCCAGACAGTTTCCTAGCGCGAGTCTCTTCTGCAGGTAGTTTACACACACTGTGAACACAGACGGTATCTGAAAACGGTTAGCGACTTCGAGAACATCCTGCACGTTGTCATCTCTAATATCGATTTCTGCAGAATAGAGATAATTCACAATCATGTCCATAATGGCTGGATCCACATCTTCCAGCACCACCTCCTTGCCTGGTCTGCTCTTATCTTTGCCATCTTCAGAGAAGTAAATCTCTCTAAAGTAAGGGCTACATGCTGCCATGATGAGTTTGTGACATGGCAGACTTCTGTCCCCTACTTTCAGAACACAGTCAATAAACTTGTTCTCCTTCAGGAGGTCCTTCAGGCCGTCTTGGAGCAGGGTGCTCTGATAGAGCTTCAGGTCATCTTTTATGCTTGCCGGATCCATCTCAGCGTATGTGTGTGTGTGTGTGTGTGTGTGTGTGGATCAGGGAGGATGTTGGGATTGCAATGCTTCCACTTCTCTCGCTTATCTTAGTAGCAATAGGTCGAGTTGACGCAGAGCAAAGACAGAAGCTGGTGCAGTTTAACCCTGCCTCTCTATATTTAGCCCCCCATCACAGACAGAAAGAATTCAGGTTGGCCAGATTAGAAAACTGTCGCATTAGACAGCTGTCGAAGATGGAAAGAAACAACTGCGATCTGTGAGCAAGACAATTGTCTGGGCTACTCACATTCTCACAAGTGAGGAAGATTACACATGTCACCTTTTCATCTATTGTTCTCATAAAATTTACATTGTGTTAAGTGAATCAGGAACCTGATAGAGTTTGAGCAAGTTTTTTGTGAAACTTTAACTGTGTGTCATTTTCTCAAAACAGACAATGGCACACATCCCTCACTCAGCTTGTCCTGGTGCTGACTCATTCAGACTTCTCTTCTGTGTCCAGGTTTATATTTACACGGTGAGTGCTTTTCCTATGACCTGACCTTCCCCAGCTTACAGGTCAGCAAAGAGCAGCTGTTGGAACTGTTAATCTGTGCTACTGAGCTGTTTGTTAAAATCCTTAGCTGTACTGACACACTTTAAAATAGCTTCGTGATACCTATTGTTTAAAATGACAGGCCACATAATACTCAACAAGCAATTCTGGCTTATATGCATTAACTGTACTTAAAAATACACTCGATTCAAGGTGCTGTTTTGATATGTTTATTACGCTCTAGTAGCAAAAATATCTTTTTTTTTTTGGATACAAAGTACAACTGTAAAGGTGATAGCATACAAATATCTCATCCATTCATTTCTGCCTTAAACGGACATGATTCAATCATAAGGAAATGAACTATACAAGTAAGTAATCCATCTATTTTCACATTATATACACAATATATAAATTAAGTCTGAAAAAATAAATACACCTAGATATTAGATACAAATGTCTGTAAACATTAAAACAACAAGACTTCAAACCACCAAACTTTTCCATTTAGCCTTTAAATACGCTCAAGATTAACAGCTTGCACTGTTCATTACTATTTAGTACAATTTCATCTTTTCAACCCATGACCTCCCAAAGTCCTTGCAGCGTGAAGCCATCTTTTAACTTCTCCACCGCTAAACCAAGCTCTTCAGAGAACACTGGCTCCCGGTCTTGTTGCTTTAAAAGAAAATGAAATATGCATGGAGAACTAAAACTACATAAAGTCATTTTACAGATAAAGAGGAGTTAAAGAATGAGCTAGGAGGTCATGACATTTAGGTATGAAGGTAGTCAGCATACCTTGTTGCCATCAGCAAAGTACGCCTGTATGAAGGAAAAAGACAAATGTGATTGTACATTCTGTCATACGATTGAAAAAAGCTCTTCAGTGTAAACATGTTTGAAACCAGGCAACAGCAGTCAGTGCTGATGCATCACTGTGATACCTGGCTTAAGCATGGTGTTATTTTCAGAGTGTGAGAAAGAAAGCTATGCTGATTACCAGAGGTGTAAAAATGTAGCTACTGGGTTAGAGAAATACTCTAGTAAAAGAAGTACAGCTTCAAATTCTCCACTCAAGCTAAAGATTAAAGTCAGCGTTTGAAAAGATCTTCAGTACAAGCTTCAGAGTCTTTTTTATTTATTTATTTTTTAATTTCACTTGAGTTTTTATGCACTGTAAGTTATGCACTGGAGAATGGATTTCTTTAGGCTATCCAAGTTGATACATGTGTACACAGTGTTCTAGAAAATGTGTGTGTGTGTGTGTGTGTGTGTGTGTGTGTGTGTGTGTGTGTATATATAATGGCTGGGTAGCGTATATGATGTGGATACAGTGATGATGATTAGCGTCCTGGGCAGGACTGTAAAATATTTCATGTAAAAATATTTACTGCAAAATATTTACTGTATTTCTAGAATTTTCTATTTAATTTTTTCGGACCGTGGTGAACTGAACTGAACTGTAACTAAAACAGCGGATACGGGGGTTTTCTATGAGGAGACATTTATTTAGCATTTTTGGATGGAGTCTCCAGTGTCAGATACAGCAGCATGCAGCTGTATGTTTTGATACATGTGGGGAAGCATCAGGGCAGAGGGCTTTGGTTCTCTGTAACATGACAAACTTTTTTATAACTTCAAGACAGAGGAAAAAAAGAGATGATGATTGATGGTGCAATAATTTATAGCTTCTGTGACGAATGTTATTTAATTCATGAAAAAGTAATAATTGGAAAATTCCACCTATTCCACCATGCGTTGCTGCACACAACTCCAGAGTTTATTAATTTCCTACAACAGCAGAACCAAGTGTTTTATTCCGTACTTCGAGTATGAAAATAAAAGTACAAGAAAGATTCACAAAAGCAAAAAAATGTCTGGCCTCAAATCACACACTGATTTTAGTTCCTGATGATAAATTAGTGTCTCTTTCAACAAGGAACCAAGGAAATGTGGAAAACATTAGCTAAGGCTAACTAACAACAGTGTTATGTCGCTAACCTCTCAAATCTGTATGATAATAACTCAGACCATTAGTTGGCTGCTAATAGCTAGCTATCACGGTACAAACTACCATGATAAATACTGTAAAGTGTATGTAGTAAGAGGTAGATTACAGTACTAGTATTAAGTCTTAGCATTGCTGTCGCACCTGTTTAGTCTCGTTAAGAATTTATATCAACTCCTTAAATCTGAAAATTGTTAAAAATCAACTTATGACTTCAGAAATGTGTGATTTTGGTGATGTAGTGGTTGAAGATGTACTGAACAGAAGACAGAGATTCAAAAGTATAAGGTGAAAGAAAAACTCACGTACACTGGTACTTAAAAATCCAGTACACTATCAAAGTCATAATCACCTCTGCTCTGATATGATGTGCTAGTGAGTTAGTATTAGTGTAAAATACTCACTGTAAAAGCATCAGTCTGTTCATCTGGCTCGATCTCGACATCATCAGGAGGCTGCTCCACTGTTAGCTCCTCCAACGGCTGTGGCTGTGTTCACATCAGACATGACCTTAGCTAAAGACACATTTTAGCCTTTTAAGAACCTATCATCATCACTTTTTCCACCAAAAAACCTTTTTATTTACCTTTTCCTCCATCTCATATTCCACACCAAAGATTGGGTTTGCAGAATAGACTTTGTGAAGAGAGTTTATTTCCTTCACTGCATCCTGTAACTTGTCCAGTGGATCGATCTTAAAACCCAGAACATATCCACCTGTCTGAAGGAGCAGTCTGTTTTCAGAATTTTTTTTAAAACATTTTTAAACATTTGAATTGCTGAGTTTATAGTCAGACCCACCTGCTGAGAGCTCTCGATCACAAGCGCAAGTCCAAACTTGGAGTCTCTAATCCTTATAGATCGCTTCACAAAAGAAGAACAGAAAAAGAACAATCGAATATATTCTGATCAAAGCATTTTAACTACAACTACTGACTACTAGATTAAATACGTACTATTTGCAAGTAAGGAATGCTGACATTGAAGCTTTCGTTCATGTTGGCGTGCCACACTATCCTCACGTTAGTAATGAAGAAAGTGCCCAGGTTACCCTGAAACACAACGCAAACTAATTATCATGTCTGACTTTATGGAAATATGGAAAACTTATTAACTGTAACTGTACCTGATCACTGGATAAATTCCAAACGCCATTGATTTTGTCGTACACTTGTTCACGTGGCAGTAATCTCAGCTGCTTATTCTGAATCAACGCTGCTCTTAATTTGAGGTCTCGGTACATTTTAGAGGTCTCATAAGCTCTGAAAAAGTCATCAGTTTAGATTTTCACTTAAATGCCATTATACCACATCACTGGTGAGTTCTCAAAGCTTATTGGTCAGAAGATGTTGATTCGTTTTCTATATCATTAGCTCTCACAGCAATACATGATCACTTCTGTAATAACCACTCACACAGGGACTTGTATGTTGGATGCTCTACATAAACTGAATTAAAAAAAAAGGGTAGTTGTTGATGTGTTGCATTTTTCTGGGAGGAGTCAGTTAATTAGCATTTTTGGAAGGAGAACCCATGTCCATTTTTTTTGGTCTTAATTAACTTTAAGAGAAAAAAAGAGAAGCTGTTGAGGGAACACACGAACTAACTTGTTTCGCAGATGTTCTACAACATTCAACCTAAATATAAATGGATAAAAAGTATGATCTATTCATGCTTTAATAAATAAAATAAATTATTAGCTTTGACAAATCGCTGTGGTATAAAAGGAACAAAACACTTCAGGACACGCTGTTATTGGAAAATAATCAGCTGTTGTGTGGTACTGGGGTAGCATCACAACACCACAGTGTTGATTATTTTCCTATAACATCACGCCCTGTTGTGTTTTATTCCATTAATAATGAAGTATCTAGAAATTGTACATATGGGCGACATGCTAAAACGAGTCAGAGCTGATTAACGCAGGCTGTGAAGTGTGAAGTTCACTATGTAAAGATGTGTGACTCCATACCTGTGTACAGCAATGACAGAAGTGAAGAGTCTTGGACTTCCAGGAATGACATTGGTGAAGATAAACTCAAATCTTGTGTTATTAGATTTAGTCAAGATGTACAGCGCTTCAGTCTGCCCCCTCAATTTCTGCAACAGTTACAAACCTCATGTCATACGCAACACACTGATTCTGAAGTCTAAAGCCAGGGTGACTGATCGGTGATGTAAACATGAAGAAAGTGTTCTTACTGAATTTGCTGTTCTTGTGGTGATGTTTATGACAGAATTGTATCCCACAGCTGAAGATTAGTTAAAAAAAAAAAAAAAAAAAAGTCATGGGGTGCAGGCTATACAGTTAGCAATTCTTATGGACACTGATAGGGCCATGTTTATATTTCACATTTGTAACAGAGAACACTTACATAAGTTAACCCTCGGCAAGGCGACAGAATGCCAGATGATTCTTAAATTGGTCACCAGGAGTCTTCCTTTAGCAAGAAATTGAACAGACTTTAAAACCTATCAATCACTTTTATTTTATTTTGATTACTGGATCAGACAATGCACTAGTGGATGATGAAATATTCAAAACTATTGGCTAATTTATTACATAAGCCTGCATTGTGTGTACACTCATTGGCCATTTTATCAGGTAAACCTACCATATAGATCATTCTGTAGCTAAACAGTTACTGACTGTAGTCCATCTATTGCTACCTCTCTGCCTACCCTCAGTGGAATGAGACCACCGCTAATCAGGTATTTGGGTAAAACAGTGTCACTGACATGATATTGCATGTTGTGCTGGTACAAGTGCAGCAGCGTTGCTGGGGTTTTTAAACCCTGTAATGTCACTATATGGTTGAGAAACAGATGATTGAAAGTCTCCAGCCAGCAGCATTACTGTGGTTATAAACTAACTGATGAAGGACTAGAGGATGATTAACACACACTGCATTTAAAAGTTGCTCTAGTCTCTAGCAGTATATGAACAAAGTAGATGTATCTAATAAAGCTATATAGATAAAGCTCCAGGCAAATGTAATTTGCCCTTTGGTGTAAATGAGTGTGTGAACATGTGTGCGCATGATGTCCTGCAATCCGGGGTGTATTCCTACCTCACACTCAGGCCCTGGATCCACTGCGACCCTGACCAGTATAAAACTGTAACTAAAGATGAATGAATGAATGTTAATACGAAAAAAGAGAGCACAAAATCTACACAAAAAGGAAATAAATACTGTCTTTTCCTATCTGTACTAATGCCCGCACTAATTCCTCTCTAACTGTTTTAAGTTTTTTATTAATATATCATTCCTTATTTGTGCCCTAGTTGTGATCACAGAGTTTTAAAACCTTCTGCATCTGATGCACTCATGCCAGCACCACGCACGTTACCACAACAGTTTTACTGCTGTACAGAGAACGGTCCAGCATATAGGCAGAGCAGGGCCGACAAACTGTGTATTGTGATAGATAGATAGATAGATAGATAGATAGATAGATAGATAGATAGATAGATAGATAGATAGTGTACCTGATAAAATGGCCATCAAGGCAGATGTACCTAATAAAGTGGTCATAAAGTGTAGCTCACACAACACCACTTATTTATTTTAATAGTTTTAGTCAAAGTTCAAAGCAGAAAAGATCAAAACAGAGGCGTACATATTTACAGCGAAACTGAATGAGATAAGCACCTCTATCTCCGTTATTTCCTTTAGTGTCTTCGATTGAATCCAGGCAGTCGATGAGCACCTCACCTGGCCTGGTTTTCATCTGTCTGAAATGAAGCACAAAAAAAATGAATAACGAATAAAATGAACAAATGGCATTGTTTTTTTTTAAACCACCAACTAGATCATTGTTTCTCTAAGTGGAGTCCAAGGGGTCTGTGATTTTTTTATTTTATTTAGTACAGTGGTAAACAAACAAACAAACAAAATCAAAACCCACCATTATCTGAGCAGTTATATTTACTTGAATTGAACAGGTTTAATCCAAACCTCAATAATAAAAACAAAATAATATCGACTTGGTCTTAATGTGTCCTGTCTACAGTAACACAGTCAGTGTGCGCTATCTACAGTAACACAGCCAGTGTGCGCTATCTACAGTGACACAGTCAGTGTGCTCTATCTACAGTAACACAGTCAGTGTGCGCTATCTACAGTAACACAGCCAGTGTGCGCTATCTACAGTGACACAGCCAGTGTGCGCTATCTACAGTGACACAGCCAGTGTGCTCTATCTACAGTGACACAGTCAGTGTGCGCTATCTACACTAACACAGTCAGTGTGCGCTATCTACACTAACACAGTCAGTGTGCAGTATCACAGCCAGTGTGCGCTATCTACAGTAACACAGCCAGTGTGCGCTATCTACAGTAACACAGTCAGTGTGCGCTATCTACAGTGACACAGCCAGTGTGCGCTATCTACAGTGACACAGTCAGTGTGCAGTAACACAGTCAGTGTGCGCTATCTACAGTAACACAGTCAGTGTGCTCTATCTACAGTAACACAGTCAGTGTGCGCTATCTACAGTAACACAGCCAGTGTGCGCTATCTACAGTGACACAGCCAGTGTGCGCTATCTACAGTGACACAGCCAGTGTGCTCTATCTACAGTGACACAGTCAGTGTGCGCTATCTACAGTAACACAGCCAGTGTGCGCTATCTACAGTAACACAGTCAGTGTGCGCTATCTACACTAACACAGTCAGTGTGCAGTATCACAGCCAGTGTGCGCTATCTACAGTAACACAGCCAGTGTGCGCTATCTACAGTAACACAGTCAGTGTGCGCTATCTACAGTGACACAGCCAGTGTGCGCTATCTACAGTGACACAGTCAGTGTGCAGTAACACAGTCAGTGTGCGCTATCTACAGTAACACAGTCAGTGTGCGCTACCTACAGTAACACAGTCAGTGTGCGCTATCTACAGTAACACAGTCAGTGTGCAGTAACACAGTCAGTGTGCGCTACCTACAGTAACAGTCAGTGTGCAGTTACACAGCCAGTGTGCGCTATCTACAGTAACACAGTCAGTGTGCGCTATCTACAGTAACACAGTCAGTGTGCAGTAACACAGTCA
>CM074949.1:19310423-19327196 GCA_037577455.1 Pangasius macronema
CAGTGTGCGCTATCTACAGTAACACAGTCAGTGTGCGCTATCTACAGTAACACAGCCAGTGTGCGCTATCTACAGTAACACAGTGAAACTCACTGCAGTGATAAAGCTGGTTTTAATCTAATGCGTCTTCAGTGTAGCTCGCTTTCTATAGAATTAACGCTAGCGCTGCTAATGGGCTAACGCTAGCTCTCATTCTGCCCGATAGCTTACTGTGGTGTGATGTCGAAGCGAACATCTCTGTCCTCCCACAGCGCATCTAACACTCCCGCCATGATCCGCCTGTAAACCCGCCGCAAACACAAAGCTAACCAGATCAGGTCTCTGTCCGAGGCTTTCGCCTGAAGACACTCGCTAGCTGGCGGATAAGAGGATTTGAAGACCAGCGTCTCTGCGTCACCGTGGTAACAGTGCACGTTACGTCATACGGCAAGCAGGACGGGTCAATCCGTCGCTTACGTTCTCAAAATACTACATGCGAATAGGATAATATTTAAAAATTAAAAACAATAGATTTCATAGTATTTTTGGTATTAGAGCCCCCCCCCCAAAAAAGTTATAATTATTTATGCAAAATAAGCTTTGTCTAAGCTTTGTCTAACACTGACTGTATTGTCTAAGCTTTGTCTATTTAAATATGCATTTATCTGCGTAATTAATAAAACCAAAAAGTCTTTTGATGTTGTTAGAAAGAAGATTTATTTCACTGTGAATATGCTTTTAGGAGAAAGACTTCTACAGAAAATCTTGTTGTTATCTACTTATTTAATCAAGAAAATACCATTCACTGTTATGAAAGTATTTTATGGCGATTTTATAAAATCTACTCTGAATTCGACAACAATCAACATTTTAGGACAGGGATGGGCAACTTTAATGATGGAGAGGGTCACAATTTTTCTTCATCGATACGAGTGGGCCGCATAAGACTGTACACTTCCACTAATTGGATTGGAGAAGGCTACCATTTTACATGACAACAAAATATACATATATGTTTGTATGTTTATTGAACCAACACACAGCACAGTAAATGCATATACTGCACATTACTCAAATGTATTACAAAAAGATTGAAGAAACAAAAATAATCACATTCCTGAGGTTTTTTTTTTTGTGCAAATGCTGCCATAAATCAAAATCAAATGAATAGTGGTGATGGCGCAGTGGTTAAGGAACCTGGCTAGCATGCTAGTAGCCTGAAAATTATGGGTTTGAATCCTGGCTGCTACCATTGAGTCCTTGAGAAAGGACCGTGCTCTCAGGGAGACTTTCCCTGAAGTAACTGACAACAGAAATGTAAGTTGCTTTTTGGCTGAAATGTAAAACAGCACCCATTAAGTACAACTAATAGTTTGTGAATTTCCACACACATGCACAGCCACAGCTTTCAGTGGGATACTCGTGGCTTTGCCTGCTGGTGCACAATAGACTGAATGTCAATGTGCATCCAATCCACATCAGATGAAAAAGTGTGTCATCTGTGAGCCTGTTTCTTTCTTTTGACTTGATGTACTTCATTGTTGAAAAACTGCTTTCACAAATGTATGTGCTCCCAAACATACTAATCACTGAGAGAGCAAAATCTGGTAGCAGTTTCCAAAATGAATTCCCTGTCTCATTGCGCCTTGCTTGGAAAAACGGGTCTGACTGCAGATCGCAGAGTTCAAGCTGCAATTCTGGTGGTTGATCGCTGACAGCAGCAGAGAGGAGGTCCACGAAGAGCGCTATTCGTGGCTGCATCATGTGCCGACTTATGTTGAAATCTTTCACGACTGCTAACGTTTCTAAGCACACTAGATACATGGGTTTACCTTTAAAGTTTATGAACAAATAATCAGTTTCCCATCTTGCTTGAAAGACACGATTTTCCTGATCAATTTTTCTTGTTGCACCTCCGCTGCTGCTTGCCATGGCTCTCTCTATCTGTCTTACTCGCTAATGGAGAAGGCCCGGAGCAACCGCATTTTGTTTTCATAGGGAGCGCCATCTATCGGCGAACTGTATAATTAATTTAGCACTGATTCTGTGCAGTGGAGGAAGCTTTTGAAAGATTTTCGAAAATTAATCCGAGGGCCACTTTGAGTGATGAAGCGGGCCTCATGCGGCAGTTGCCCATCCCTGTTTTAAGAAATTCCTCTGTAATATCTTCCTAATATAATGAACATGTAAAAATTTGTGAATGCCATTCATCTAGAAACTCATTTTTAGTTCTGTATGTCTGTATACCTTGCATCCTTCTGCTTTATGCTGCCTCCCCAGCAGACTTCAGCATAAAACAGCACACTTGCTACTGTAGTTTGGTAAAACATATGTAGCATCTTCCTGCAGATGTCGAAGGACATAAGCCGTCTTAGGAGGAAAAGCCGTCTCTGCCCTTTTTTCATATTGTACATCTGTGTGAAGTGACCAGTCCAACTTATTGTCCAGGTGCACACCTAGATATTTGTAGGCTGGCGCCACTTCAATGTCCGCACCATAGATGCTGACTGGATAAAGAGAAGGTTTAGCCCTTCGAAAATTCACTACCATCTCCTTGGTTTTAGAGGTGTTTACTAGGAGGCAGTTTTTGTGACTCCAGTGACTGAAGGATTTTATCAGGGCTCTGTACTCCTCTTCCTGACCATTCCTGATACATGCAACAATCGCAGTATCATCAGCATACTTCTGAATGTGGCAACACTCAGAATTGTAGGTGAAGTCTGCTGTGTACAGTGTGAACAGGAATGGAGCAAAAACAGAACCCTGTGGAGCCCCTGTGCTGCTTAGAACTCTACCAGAGATGCAGTTCCCCAGCCTGACAAACTGTGGCCCAGGAAACAAATGAGAGGTCAACCCCCAACCCTTTCAGTTTGTCTCTAAGGATGATTGGTTGGAATGGTATTGAATCCACTCGAAAAAGAACATAATCCTCACGTAACTTGCGGGTTCTTCCAGATGAGACAAAACACGGTGACACATGTAGAGGAGAGCATCATCCACACCAGTGTGCTCTCTGTAAGCAAACTGCAGGGGATCCATTGCGTGTTTAACCTTGAGTCTTAGCAGGCGCAGAATCATCCTCTCCAGAACCTTCATAATGTGGGATGTGAGAGCCACTGGCGTATAGTCATTTAGTTCAGCTGGACACTTTACTTTAGGTACTGGAACTATACAAGATGTTTTCCACAGAGCTGGGACCCTCCCCAATTTTAGACTCAGGCTGAAGATCCTCTGCAGAGGCTCACACAGTTGAGCAGCTATATATATAGCAGCTATGTACATATGATATGATACGATGTATGATATGATTGTATGATTGCCTTCATCAAAACTGCTAAGCTATCAGAACAAAAAGTCCAGGGGGTGGAGCTGTACTTGATCCAACTTCACCTATAAGCCAGACATGCCTAGTAGGCTGAGAGGATGTGAATGCGGTCTTCTGCTGTTGTATCCCATCCACCTCAAGGTTCAACGTGTTGTGCATTCTGAGCTGCTTTTCTTCACACCCCGTTTAAGTTGCGTTAAGTTAAGTGGTTAGGTTGCCATAGCCTTCCTGTCAGCATAAGCCAGTCTGGCCATTCTCCTCTGATCTCTCCTATCAAAAAGGTGTTTCCACCCACAGATCTGGTACTCACTGGAAGTTTTTTGTTTTTTGCACCATTCTGTGTAAACTCTAGAGACTGTTTGTGTGAAGATCCACAGTTTCTGAAATATTCAAACCAGCCATGCCACAGTCACAGTCCCTGAGATCACATTTTTCCCTTTATTATGAATGATAAATTGAATGAATGATAATTGTATTAATGAAGTGGCTGGTGAGTGTATATAGGTCTTGTCTAGGCCACCTTAAACAACTTGCAGAAGACTATAATCTGTGAGCTAAAAAAAAGTCACACATTATGACACACTTAATGAAAACATTTACATTTATTAGAAAAGTACAAAAGCATCAGTCATACACATTGTACTCACAGCTGTTTCTGACATTAATCACATTTAAGATTTTACAGTTAACAAGAATTTTTAAAACAATATTTAAAAAAATTACTTTATCCATCATATTGCTCCTAAGATATCAAGTAAAGAATACAAAGCCTAATTTTCTATAAAAATGTAGCAACTTAACCATTCTTATTTATTCATGATTATGAAAAATTATGCTACATGGCAAAGTCTTTCCTGTGCATATATATATCAACATGTGTGTGTGTGTGTGTGTGTGTGTGTGTGTGTGTGTGTGTGTGTGTGTGTGTGTGTGTAATTTAGAAATACAGTTGTACAACTGAAAAAAAATAATGAAACACAGTGCAGAAAACCCTACAAGAAGAAGATGGATGAAAAAAAATGAGGTATATGAGGAAATGAGTTATTTGTGCAGTACAGGGAAAGAGAACAGGCAGAGTTACTTCATAAGCACTGCTCTAGTACAGAGCAGGTAATCACAGTAATCTTTTCTTAAATCCTATTTTCTCTTTCTTACACTTTCGTTAAACATATTTTCTGAATTTGCTGAAAGAAATGTACTGTCCTGGTGGCAGTTTCATGGCAGATGGTGAAGAATAAGAAAAAGCATCAATCTAGTCCATTTGTTTTGTTTTTTTCAGAGTTAAAATATCATGCTCTGAGATCCAATTTAACCTGTTGTGAAAGAAAGTGGTAGAAAGTAGATTAGCAAATATATACAATGAAAGGAATACACTAAGGAAATATACAGTAGATGTTTGACATAGGATGTGCTGATAACAGTATTGAAACAGAATTTGGAATTCAGCCAATTAAAATGTTAAGAAAATGTTCCTAGGTTTGATTATGTAGTAGTTTTTGTAATATACCTGTGCGAACGCATGTCTTCTTGCATTCATCCTCAGTGTCAAAACGGTTCTCGTTGCCCTCACACCCTCCATACCAGAACTGGGCGCAAGCGTTTGCCTGTTTGTCATAATACCAGCGGATGATGTAGTCTCGGCAGGCCCCCTGGTTCAGGGCAAGGGAGCAACGAGGATCCAGAGGAACTGCACACAAAGCATCACATATCATGTAGAGGGAGCCAAAGTCAATTCAATGTGTAAAAACATTTCTTCACATATTCACTATTTAGTCTGTTTAACATGAATCCTGCCACATTTCAGTCCCACAGTGCAGATCATTTGGTGTGAACACAACAATCACACTTGGGTATTGACAAACATACCCAACTGGTGGTCTTGGTTTGTATGACATCAGCACATATAATAGATATAATTGGAATGCGTGCCACAGAGTTCTAACATGGTTTAGCTAACCCTTTTAAAGCTGCCAGTAAAATCTTTGCATGTATATATTCAGACATATGTACTATATGATGGCATTTAGTTATTTCATTATTACCTGAAACTACAACAGGACGGGGCTGGGGCTTTACGCTCACTGAAGTAGATATAACAGATCCTGATGAGGAAGAAGAAGACAATGTTGATGATGATGATGATGATGTTGATGATGATGATGGCAGTGACGATGATATGATGCTGGTATGAGACGTTCTGCTGTTCTCATGCACAGGCTGTACGGGTGGGACTTCGGTGTTGACATCAGTTACTTTGTGGCCACCTTGGACATGACTCCTTAAGTCTAAATCAATCTGGAGATAAAAATCAGATCAGAGATAGAAACCTCTTTTAATCTAAAGACTTACCAGAGCTATCATGGTCTCATAGACCAAGTAAAAAGTTATCAACAACAATTATATTCATTTTCTTTTTTAAATTATTTTTTCTTATTGTTTTATTTAATTAGGGACAGTTTTTCTATCATCAAGTTCACGTTTCCATTTCACAAGTCATCATATTTCTCAATAAGTCTAGCCAGTCTACAAACCTTAGCACTGAAAGGAGCAGGGTTGATTCTTTCAGAGTAGGTTCCACTCTGAACATTAACCCTCCTGTCAAATTCTTCTACATGATGACTCCCATAGCCATTATTCCCATGTAAGACATTGTTGTGGTTATTGTAGCTGTTATGCCTGTATCCATTGTATCCGTTGCCACCATTGGTGATGCGATTGTAGATGAGTGCTCCATTCTCATCCTCACAAAACTGACTTACGAGCTTAGACTCCAAAGCTGCAGAGGAGACACAATATTGCACATCTCAAAGTGATAAGCTACAATTAAAACTACACTTTTGTGTTACCTATTAATTGTTCTCTTTATGTCTTTTTAGTCAGGTAAAACTGGGTTGATTCGATAATTTAGTGGTCGTACTGAAAAGAATTGTATCTTTATCTTTTGTCATTGAAAAATTTTAAACCATTTTTAAAAATTCTTTAAGCCCTATGGTTGAAAAAAGCATTTATAAACTGCCACTCAGACTCACCAGGCAAGGTGTTAAAGTCATCAATGAGGTACATGTGCTCGCTGTCTGGGTCTGAAGCAATGAGGTTAAGCTCCCTGAGAAACTCAGCCTGCGTAGGGTCTGATGTGTTAACGATCCCTAGAGCATACATTTCAATGTTGGCAGCGTGGGCCTCCCGCACTGCCATGTCCAGCTTCACATTCTCTCTCTTATCTGTCTGTCCATCAGTGATGACGATGGCCACTTTGCTGACTCCATTGCGGGCGCTGTAAAAAGCCTCTTGTGTAGCCTTGCGAATAGCAGTACCAGTGTACGTCCCCTCTCCCATGTAAGGCATCTTCCTGATGGCCTGCTTGACATCCTGCTTGGTCATGTAGCGTGCCAGATTGAACTCCAGTTGGACATCCAAGCTGTATAGGACGAGGCCGATGCGTGTGGCGTTGCGGCCTACTGTTACGCGATCCACTAGTGCTATGACAAAGTCTTTTATGATTTCAAAGTTTTCAGGACCGACACTTTCAGAGCTGTCAATTACAAACACCAGCTCCATAGGCCTCTCCTTACATTTAATGCCGCAACCTAGACGTAGGATTAATGCATAGTTAGTGCATATTTAGCACAAGTCAGATACTGCAAAGACATTCGTTGTGCAACATATCTTGTTTCAATTGAGTTTTTTTACTTACCACAGATCTCTTTGATCAGTTTAATGATGTCCTCTCTCTGGAAAGTAATTTCAGGTATTCAGAGGTTGAAACTATTTAAGTAATTGTACTTCATATTTAAGTATTATTTTAGGGGACTTATATAGTACTTGTACTCAATTACATGAAAAGTTTTTTTTTTAATTTACATTTTCATTTTGACCTCCCAAGTACTTGTTACAAATCTCAAATATCATCAGACACAAATATATATATATATATATATATATATATATATATATATATATAGTTTTCTTTTTTCATCCTTCTTAAATTACACCCCTCTAGAATTTAAATATTTAATCACTTATCAGAGTTTATTAGTGGATACATTCAAAAACTTACTGTGAGGCCCATCTCGCCTTTTTCTCCAGGTCTTCCCTATAATAGTTACAGAAATGGAAACTTTTATCAGCTAAGGAACAGCACTTTATAGTTCACAATATGTTCACATTATGTTCAGCAATTCCAGGTGCACTAAATAGTATATAATATGGTGGGTTAATACAGTAACTTGGTCTAAAGCTAATTTAAGTTAATGTTCAGTATTTAATTTCTTGACTCACCGATTGTCCAGGGAGTCCAGGGTCACCCATTTCACCTTTAACTCCCTTCATTCCTCTCTCACCCTGCAAGCCTCTATCACCCTGTAAGAGAAAAGGATGTAGTCAGCAGTCAAGCAAAACAAAACTACATTAGTGTAACAAATTTAGTCTTATCAATATATACATATAAGACAACTAGACAAATAGACACTTCACCTTAGCACCTGTGAGTCCTTCCCCTGGTTGTCCTCTTGGTCCAGTGACACCTGATGGCCCCTGATCTCCCTGAATGATTCACATGTCAAAATATTTAACTCCCTGATTCACTGGGATAATCATTGTTAGATATAGCAATATTTCAAGAGAGAAAATGTGATTAACTTGCTTTGTGGCCTTGAATGCCCTCTCCTGGGGGCCCAGCTGGTCCTGGTGGTCCTGGCCTTCCTGTGTTGCCCTTAACCAGCAGGAGAACAGGGTTAATTAGAGAAAGACAGACAGTTTGTCTTTCTCAACCTCCATAGCAACTAAGCAACCTTACCCACACATTCACTTCACAGGTATAAATTCTTATTGTCTGGACATGTGGGATGAAGCAAGAGTCGTGGGCTCCGAGTCTCATTACTGTTAATTACCATGGAGTATAAGTAAAGGCTATTAAACTGAGCTACAATTGTGCTGTTAAACAATCCATGTTTCAATTCTTTTTGGAGTGTGACACAAACCGTGTTGTTAGAAAACTCATCTTGATATGTATTATATTCTTGTTTACCTAACTCAGTGTCTTCATAAGCCCTCATAAGCTGCCAGGACAAAAAGATTAGCCACATACCAATAGAGGGGCCTTACGATGTAATGTGAATAGGTTGTGTATCTGGATGAATATATACTTAGCATAACACAAAATAGTAATTTGTTGGCCAGATGGAAACACTGACACTCTCACCTTCCAAGATGAGTACTATAGGGTGCATAGGACCAAATCTGTGTGTGACATGAGGGAATACTAGGACTTTGACTACCTTCAAAAATCACTAGACCACAATGGTATGGAAAATTTGTGGGATTATTTAGTATAGCAATTGAAACACCACAAACTCTAACTGAATTGAACATTAAGTCAGTGAAAGAGTGGTCTAAAATGGTCAGGAATAGTCTCAAGACATTGGCGCCATTCTTATCTGACTGTATTGGTGCTGTTATTAAGGTAAGAGTAGGCATGGGACAAATTTTTAGTTTGCAGTAGGACCCTGGTTCATTTCTACTGAGGTGTGTGCAAGCAAAATGTAAATGTGATTGTGCGCTTACCGGTGGTCCTTGAATCCCTTCACCCGGTGGGCCTGGCAAACCTGGTAAACCTCGGAAACCAACATCACCCTGTAACAAATATGTTAAGCTGAATTTTAAACGAACATCATGCACTTCTCTCTAGAATACCCGTATTAAATAAGCTGTGGTCTACCTTTGGTCCCGGGAAGCCGATGCCCTCAGGTCCGGGCTCTCCAGGCAGACCCGGGAGACCAGGAGGACCCTGCAAAAGACAAACAATTTTAACATGGGTGATAGATGTGTAAAATTTGTGGTGGTCTGTGTTCCTGTACTAATATACCCACCACTGGTCCAGGATAACCTTCGCCTTTTGGCCCAAATGGCCCAGGAGGTCCAGGATTGCCACGGTCACCCTAAAGGATCAAATCAGAATACAGCAAACATAAAAAAAATTGTGTGCTTTTTCTGTTTTCCTTTTATGGAGTATAATACATACCTTTGGACCTGGGAGCCCATAACCTGTTTCTCCAATTGGTCCAGTCGGACCAGCAGGTCCAACATCACCCTAAAGGAACAGAGAGATGAAGTCATAGCATCATTCCTCCAATGTACTTCATAGCTGGGTGTGATGAACTATACCACATTGTACTGAACACTGGAATAATGTTTCTTTTCATTAGCAATGGGTCTGTGCAATAAAGGCCTGCCAGAACATGTGACAGGATTTGGCATCTTGTATTTGTTACCTTTGGTCCTGCAATAGCTCGCCCAGGAAGTCCTGGCATGCCCAATCGTCCTGGTGTTCCAGGTTCTCCCTACAAAAACACCAGGTACATTTGAAAAACAACACCATCTTAATCCAACAAGATTGGTGGTTACAAGCTATTATTCACATCATGGATGAAGATTAAAGGCCTGTTTTGGAAATAGACAGAAGCTGAGTAGGGAAACATTTTTAGACATTGATGGCTATGTATGATGACATCTTCATGGTTGCTTCTCACCTTGGCACCTGAAGGGCCAGAAATGCCAGGTGGGCCTGGTAATCCTCTGACACCCCGCTGGCCCTGGTCTCCCTGGTAGAAAAGGAATAAATATTATTTTACTCATAATCCATCTTGATAGAACAATATATGGGGTTATTCAAGATTTTGTGATACATACTCTTGAAGGTTCATAAAATCTATGGCACCAAGAAGTATTGTCAAATGATTAACCTTTTCTCCTTGTGTGCCAATTCCTGCTGCTCCTTCAAGTCCCCTCAGGCCTGGTGCTCCAGGCTCTCCCTAATGAAGACAAAGATATGTAAATAGTACATTACTTAATCAGGAATCGGATATAACTAGTATCTTGATGTGTTAAACTACATTCCCATTGTCAGTTCCACCTTTTGGCCTGGCGCGCCATCCTCTCCAGGAAGTCCAGGTAAACCTGCCAGTCCTGAAGCACCAGGCTCACCCTTGTGAAAGGAGAAAAAGTGTTTGTACTTTCCATTTCTCACCATTCAACAAGAACAAGCTCCAACATCATTATTATTTGTCTGGATGTTGATGTGTATTTGAGTGCAATTGTTTCGCCTAAGTATAAGTTTGATCACATGCACTTAACAAAAAGAAAAATCCACATAATGGAACCTTTGGTCCAGGTTCTCCAATTCCTCTCTCTCCTGGGCCTCCAATCTCTCCCGGTAATCCTTGTTCACCCTAAAACATAGTGCAGATTGATATCAAAATTACTGTTTAATACAGATTAAATACAGGTTAGTATTTGTAACATAAGCAATATGTTTTCCATGGCCAGTGTGTATTTAATAACACTAACCTTTGGTCCAGGCAGACCCTCTCCTGGTGGCCCTCTTCCTCCTGGAGGACCTCTTGGACCCTCCACACCCTGTTTATGAATGAAATTGTTATTATGTCTTAAAGACTTTATTCAGATGTTGTAGAAAATTCTGAATTTGTACACATTGCAGCATTGCTCAGATAGATACACAGAAACGAGTGACAGTTATCCACTAGTCAGACTTCTAGTTTGATCTACTCTGGGGATGACCTGTATCAACGCCAGAACTACTGTAATTTGTTGTAACTGGAATATTTCACCCTGAAATTCCTGTTTTGGTCAGTGTAAATACATACAAATCTGAGGAATACCATTACACATGGCAATAGTAAATATCTCAAAATGACATTAAGGAATAAATTATCATATGAATCAACCATGGTTCTGTGACTCCCATTAGCAGCCCTTGAGCTTCATGATTTTAGTGATATTGGTAATGCTTACTGAAGAATGCAGTGGCAAGTTTCTAGTTCATTATGCAAATAATTGGGCAATCCTCGTGTGGAATGCTTTTTTATGTGGTATCAAAGTTCTATTTCATAGGCTGGCTGCCAATTAATACAGGTGGACCTCATGATTTTGAATGATTTTGAAGGATTTTGAATTTGTGAACTGGAAGTGGCTGTAGTGAATCATAGTGGATGAAGCATTAGTATATTCATCACGTAAATCATGGTACCTTCTCGCCCTGAATGCCAATCCCAGGAAGCCCAACTGGTCCAGGAGGCCCTGCCGGCCCAAGCTCACCCTAAACACCACAAGACAGAGAAGAATAAGTCAGATTCAACTACAGGAGACACAGTACAAAAACATACTGGCTATGCTTGATACCATCTACTAATTTTATAGATTACCTTAATGAGTTAACTGAAAGTAAATGCTGTGCATTGTAAAGAATAGGTGCCTCTGTCTTAATGCACATTTACCACATGAGTATAGCTTAAGTCTTATTATGTATACATTGAGATAATAATGCATGTTGGAGATCATTTAAGCCTTTCCCACTGGAACTCAAGATTTTTTTTTTTAACCATCCCATCTGTTATATCTTGCTCCCCTGCCCCCCAGCACAGCTAATACCTCCTCAAAGGACCTTTACCCATCCTTTATGTACTTCATTACGCCTTTTGTGTGGCAAGCATGGTGTGTTTGTGTGAACACCATTCATTAGCTGATATATTTACAGCCAACCTTTTCTCCTTTGATTCCAGCGCCTGGTTGTCCCCTTGGCCCCCTCGGTCCATCCGGCCCCCGGTCTCCCTGCCAGACAAAAGCAATGTCATCAGCCCTTTTGACCTTCAAATACCCCTCCCCCTACCACCACCATTAGGCCTAATTCACTGCATAGCTTGGCATTGTGCTTCAGAGTTCACCACAATTTCAGGATAAGCAAACACCAGTTCCTTCTTTTGGAACTTTCTCCTTGTTCTTGATAATTGTGGCACTCTATTTTCAAAACTTGTGTTGCCTAAACTCTTGGTGATGGGTTTCTGACACCCACAGTTAGCAGTCTTTACTACTGAACTGAACTGATTTTGATGGGAGGGGGATAATATGGGATTGCTTAAAATTATTATAATTATTCAGGAGCAATGATATATATTACCTTGAAACTTGTGATTCAAAAAATATTGCTGGGCAGGATAAGAAATAGGTGTGTCCATCATATTACACATTTTCTACACTCTTACTGGGGCACCACAGTGGTGCTCCAGGGTTCCTAATTCAATCCTGAGCTCGGGTTACTGTCTGGAGTTTTGCAAGTTCTCCCCACCTCCCAAAAACATGCCTGTAGGCAGATTGACTACACTAAATTGTCCCTAGGCATGAATGTGTGTGCATGATGCTCTGTGATAGAATTACATCCCATCCAGGTTGTATTCCAGCCTTTACGCCCAGTGTTCACCAGGTAGGCTCTGGATCCACCATGACCCTGACCAGTATACAGCTATTAGATTGAGAATAAAGAATAAGAATGTAGCATCAAATACAACCTTTTTTTTTTGGAACTTAAGAATCCTTAATTATCCAATGGAGCCTCAGAGAACTCTTGAAGAACCTTTATTTTCTAAGAATGTAGGCGAGTATATAAAGCATATCAGTACTTTTTAAGCTTTACATAGCAAGCAAGTTAGTTGTTGCTGTTGCAATTTTATTCAATCATAAATTATTGATAATTGTCACTGCTTGTGGCTAAGGCTGCAAACAGGTTATAAAAGAATCTTATCTTATTTGTTTTGTATGATTCCAACCTTCTGCAGCTTTTGAAGTAAATGGAAACATTGGGGAAAAAACTGCTTTTAATTCACCTTGCATGATCGAGCATGGAGAATAACAGTGTGTTTACAGTGGATGAATAAGAACTGTAGTCAGAAAGGTTAATTGCAGTGCAGACATGAAGTTTGCAGATGTTTCACATGCATGACCTGGAATGACTCTAATCTCAACGTGGCTCTGCATCTGCTCACGATGTTGCGATGATTTTATATAGGCACAGAGTTTCTGAATTAGTTTATAAATCATTTTTTATCAGTTTCAGCTGGATGGATTATGGAAATAATTATCATTCACAACAAAATTTGTTTGCCTTTGATAACTTTTGCAGTTATTGCCATTTGCAGTTAAAAAGCCTGTTTTCATGAAATGATAGGTTGTGCATAAAAAATAATAGGTGAATTAAAGTCAGTACTTTACATTTATGTGCTTTTATTCAGAGAAAACGGTCATGATTACCTTAGGTCCTGGATATCCTTCTCCCTGTGGTCCTTTTTCTCCTTGAACGCCCTGTGGACCTTGAGGTCCCTGATTATAAAATATATTATTAGGGAATGTAATATTAGAAAATTGCATCATCACATTTTTTTAGGGTAGATCAAATGTTACTGTTCCCTGCTACACATGTGCAAGCAGGTTATTTACTGACAACAGATATGATTTTATTAATAAAACAGCCCTTGTGACATCTCGAGAAAGACAGGAAGATGTATTTGGTAATAGATCATTGTATACTCACAGGTGGTCCTGGTTCTCCAATTCCTGTTGGGCCAGGAGGACCAGGTCTGCCCTGAAATCCCATATCACCCTGTGGATAAAAGTACAAAATTACATGGTTATCATGTGTCCATGACTTGAATCCAGGTTTTGTACTATTATGCATTTTGTAGTAACTGATAGGGGCAGGCCATCATAGCCTACAGTAAGTTCTGTGGAGAAGAAAACCCCCCTTTGAAGGACATTATAGGAAAGAAGGTGTGAAAACCTGGGGGGATCAGCAAGCTTACAATCCACTTCGTATATGTTTTCAGAGATTTATCCTATATAATAACAAGTTAGAGAGAGGAGCGTTGTGGACTTGGGTATGAAATCATAATCCTGGTGAAGAATGGGTGTGGGTCACTGAAAGTCACTGTGTGAAAGTGTGAAAGTCACTGACCTTTGGCCCTGGAAGTCCAATCCCAGTCTCGCCCTGAAGGCCAGGTGGACCAGGCAAACCACGCTCACCCTGTCATAGCACAAGAATGAAAACACATTGGAAATGAGTCCTAACACATGATCATTGTTGCAATTTTGCTTTTTTGGTCAAGTACAATTAAATGAGTTATAATTTAAATCAATTTACCAACTCAACGCAGTAATACTTTGCTGCAATACTGATTTCATGCAGTATGACACATCTACAGCCCATCTGACTATAGCCCTATAAACGTAAATTGTTCTAAAATATATAGTGGCAAATCTGACTTTACCAGTGTACAGCTTCAAAGGAATGTAATTACTCAAAGTCATGTCTTAAATCAGCTCAAAAATGTCTGCCCAGTGTCTATACAGTGGTAAAGTATTTGGCTTTCTAGATCTGAACAAGTTATAGCTCATCTCTGTCAGACATGATGCCTTGGAGCTAACATAAACATAAAATGGAAGGAAATCTGTGCATTACAATTGCTAAGTTAAACCTGTACAGAAGGCTTTAAGTAGAGTTTTCAGTAAAACTATTAAAACTGGTTTTCTCTAGGTTTTCTCTGTGATTTTTCATCCTGTCTGCTTACTTTTGGGCCTGTCTTGATGTCTTTTTCATTTGCATTTTACCCTGTAGTTTAGGTTGCAGTTTGGTTGCTAACAAAAATACATTTGTCACTAATTTTACAAGAACGTTGCCCCAACATGGCGCTAATCCTCATTCCTAATCTTGTGGAGATATTTATGTAGTTGCGCCTCCCTCTGACGAGGTCCATGATGAGAAGCATACATTACATTTTTTTCCTTTCACTGTATTCCTGTTTTAGCTTGCTTGGTATACAAAGTGCAGTACTATTAGTCAGTGATCCTTAAATAAGTAGGTTTATGTTTGACTACTGTACATCTGAAGTGTCTCACCTTCTCTCTTCTAATAGTGCCTGCGTGCTGCTACATGGACAGGAGCCATTTGAATTTTCCCTTTTGTGAGAAACACCTAACTGATGTTATTAACTGTCACAGCTATCATTTAGAGTGGCTGTTAAAAAGACAGCAACGAAAAATATAGGCAGGTCTTTTGTGTGCGAGAGACAGAGAATCCCTACTGGGCATGTCGGGATACTTCCGGCAGTTAAACACAAAGCCAGACTGCTCAACACATAACTTTTGAAAGATACCTGGTGCAAGCATGTAAAATATGGTGATTCCTTTTGGTTTCCTGTGTCATCTATGAGCTTTCCCCAGGTGTGCGTGTTAAAGTAACATCTGTATGCTGTAGGCAGCTGTTGGTGATTAGAAGATACAAACCTTCTTGCCTGGAGGGCCCTCTGGTCCGATGTCACCCTGTGGTCCTGGTAAACCCTGCAGGTGAAACACAAGCAGGTGTGCTTTAATATTATAGTGTTCTATAACTGAAAATTCAATTATAAAAATAACATAATCATAGCATAATCCATTCATGATGGCAGAGTTGTTGTATAGCCATGATTTAGTGCAATAAACCATGCACGTACACTTTACTATAATTAACTTTTTTGTATCTCACATGCAATTGGCCCTGTATGTCATTATAGCTTTGCTTTCACCCACCTGCAACCCTCTGGAACCTCTTATGCCAACAGGACCCTCAGGACCCTAGGAGGCCATTTAATAACAGATTAAGAAACAACCGACAGACTGTGCTAAAATAGAAATTTCAAAATGTACAATACTATGAAAAAGTAACACAATAAACCTTCATATTTATACCCACCCTGTCACCCTTGATTCCTGGTGTGCCACATTCACCTCTGTCTCCCTGCAGACAGATGAGACTATGTGAAACTATTGTATATAAACACATAACATTAAACCCTTAAAGTCTCAGGTTAATATTGTAGCATTCATCTCAGACCTCATTACTCATTAAGTATTATTAATTGTTCTATAACTACATTGAAACCAGTAGAAAAGATAAAATGTTACAAGAGTGAGGAATGTGAATCTGGACCTGTCCTAAGAGAATAAGGGGTCAATAAAAATAAAATTAAAATGACAGGCATACCTTGTCTCCTTTGTCACCAGGTTTACCCTACAATTACGAAAGAAAGAAAGAAAGAAAGAAAGAAAGAAAGAAAGAAAGAAAGAAAGCTGTTTAATAGCCAATATTTTGGATTAGCTAGTTGGCTTCTTATAAACGCTACATTACATCAGCTAATGGGAATGCTGATGAAAATCAGTGAGACTGTGCTGCTTGGCAGAAGTGTTTTCTGAGCCAGTCCAGACTCATCCTGACTCTTTTTTGCATACTCACCTCTGAGCCATCACGACCAGGAAGTCCACTCAACCCACCTTCACCCTGGAAGGATAGGATAATAAGTTATTCACTTACTAAAATTAAGATTTTAAGATTTTTAAGACTTACATTTGTCTTACATTCATGTAGCCCTGTGCACAAACACTGTCTTATACAGTACTGTGGAAAAGTCTTAAGCACCCTATTTTTTTTAGTACAAACTTTGTATTAGATTTTTATTTTATGACTTCTACATCATTGATTCAGTACAAAAACATTTTAGATTTCCAAACATTAGGTTTCCAGCACAAAATTAAATGTTACAGAAAAATGTTTGTATGTCAGTAAAGAAAGCAGCATATTACATAAGAGACAC
>CM074949.1:19328794-19358552 GCA_037577455.1 Pangasius macronema
AGCTCTGCTACCTCTAGCTCTGACTCCTGTCGCTTTCTCAGTGCCACTGTCTCTAAACCATACAGCATGGCTGGTCTTACTACTGTCTTGTACTCACCACTGTCTTGTACACATTCGCTTCTGTAATAGTGTGCATCATTTTATGTTCTGGTTCTAAGGAAGCTAAAGATATGGAAGTAGCAGCAAAACAAAAAATTATCCCCATTCTCACAAAACAAGAAATTAGTATTTTAATTGTTTGAACCTTGCCTTACAATCTATATTTTGTTCCTAAGTTTAGAAGTGAAAATACTCACTGCTGGGCCACTAGGTCCTCTCTCACCCTTCTCACATGCACATTTCTGAGACACAGGGCACTTTAAAAGAGAAAGAAAAGTGGTTTAAAAATGTGTAAATGATATAAATTAAACAGTACGTCAATAGAGAATCATTCAAAAATAGGCAAAGTATTACGTACCCCATCTTCTGCTAGTTGAGCCTGTGAGGAGGCAAAGGAAAATGAGAAAAGTCTCTCAGTTACATAAAACATGCTTTGAGTTATGATACAGTCCAAAAGACAATAATCCAATAATCCAAACAATTTCAGCAGCTGATTAATGCGTGTAAATTCCAGAAGCTCCTACTAGCACTACTATCTTGTAACAGTACACACAGTGTAAGACATATTTCTACCATTGCAAGGTTACAAGTAATGTCAGAAGCCCAAAATATTATATGTAAAAACATATACCTATACAACATATTACTCTGGTTGCAACTCACATCACATTGACAAAAGACTGGATAGTGAAACTACATTTAAATGCTTTAACTGGTATGGCCCCGTTGCATTTGTGCTGATTTATCCTGTTTTTCCTTTAAGAAGAAACTGCAATTATAAAGAAATAATGGGTCATGCTTGTGAAAAAAGTCAATACACCAAACATCTGCAGGGTAATCCAACGAAGAGGAATGCAAAGGGGATCACAACAACTTTATGACAAGTGCTGACAGTTTAAGTATGATTTGGGGGAATACCAAAGAAGAAAGAATGACAGGAGAGCTGTTTACTGCAAACACAAGAATAGCTAACATTTTGTGCATCTGTACAAATCAAATGCAAACCGCAGACAAATTGTGTCTGAGGGTGTTCAGAATTCTGCTAGGCTAAAATGACACATTTGAATTTAATGAGTTTAATGTTAGAGCTTATTCACAATAAACTTATATGTGGACAGCCTACTGAATGTAGTAGAAATAAAGTTCAAATTTCTTCTTTAAAGTTCTGACAAATTTGTTTTAGGAACCATATGGCTAATTCCTGGGCTTAAAAAGTTCCCAGTGTTCCTTTACTCTTTGTAAACGTTAAAGATTAATGTGAAATGTAGCACACACCATGCATAGGTCTACTCTTGATGACACTTGATGACAATATCTTCTGAAATATCACATTACACTGTCTGTAATGCACTCCACTATCACACTATCATATGGTGATGATGTTCCGTAAGACAATAAGAGGAAACTGTCAGGACAGACTTTTCTTTCTTTCCAAACTTTTCACGGTAGATACATACAATCTCAGTAAGGATCTTCTCAGTGATGTGTATATCCTGAAGGTTATGGAGGAAGCGGGAGGGGGGTGTGCTGGCTAGCAGCCTCAGACGGGCAATGTTGGTAGGCTCATTGGCAGTGTGCGTGATGCCGATGGTGAAAAACTTCACTCCATGGTTCTTGGCATCAGCTACGGCTGAGAAGATGTCAGGATTCCTTGGATGGGAGACTCCATCTGTAAGAAGCAGTGCGATTTTGATGCCATCTGCTTTGGACTCCTCGGAAAAGATCTTTGTCATGTTGGTAATAGCGTAGGTAGTATAGGTGCCATGGCCAATATAGCCCATGGGAGCGATGCTGCTTTTGAAGTTTTCAGTGCCCCTCCATTGTTTGAACGTTTGCTCAATGATGACATGACTGCTGTACTGCAGCAATGACACTCTCCAGCTCACTTTTCGCCCAGTGTTCAAACGGATGCTCTGCAGACCATCCACAATGTCCATAGCAAACTTCTTCTCCTGCTGGTGATGGCCCTTGGCACTCTCTGAGCTGTCCACAAGGAAGGCCAGTTCAAGACCACAGTCTTCATCCAAGATGGCTGCTGTAACAATAGATACAGTACATTATTCTCTCTTGTTCCCTCACCTGCTACCTAAATGAAACTTTGCAGATCATGGGTAATCCCAAATTTTGGATTATTCTAGCAGTGCCATTTTTTTAACCCTTAGCTTGGCACTTTAGATTTAACAGATTTCAGTAAAGCAGAGAAACCCATGGCAAACCCATGGCCATAACTAGCATGACTATGAGGACACAGAGGTCTGGGCCTTGGTAGGTTCCATTTTTTCCCCCACCTTTTACATAGCATCTCCAGTTGTCAAAATATATGGGAAACAGTGACCTCCTGACAATGTAGTGGCAAAATGCGAAAATTTGCATTCCAAAACCCAATCAAGACCCAATCAGCAGTGTTTATCTGGTTCTCTTTATTGGTTCTGACTGCAGAGCAGATGAGGAGAACACTTCTGGTTTGCGCATGCACTTAATCACCCATTATGTTTACCTCTCACAGGACTCTACAAGCATGGTCAAGCCAGCCACAGTAGAAACTGGAGCATGCATATAACGTCCCAAAATACCATTGGTGGTCTACAAACCCCTTTCTTCGATAGAAAAAATCAATTCAACATCTGTGAGCTTTTGTTATGTTATTAATTATTATATGTAACACCTTTTCCTAGAATAAACTGTTCATTCTGCATACATTTCAAGAACTGATTTTTTAAGTAAATATAATACACAAAATTATTAAATTCTCAATTCTATAATTTTCAATAACCTGATAAAATAGATTGTGAACCTAAAAAAAAATTGGCATTACTGGATGGATATTTTATACATAAAATTGGATGTGCAGATCTTTCATTTTTTATGTTTTGCAGATTTTTTTTGAATGACAAAAATAATTAATGTTAAACATCAAATGCATCAGGAAAAGTACATTACTGTCAGTCTTTGACAATATGTTTTAAAATATAATTAGTACTTCCTCTTAATTAATTTCAGTTGGCAATCTAAAAGCTATACCAGAAGACAACCATATTACACAACAGAAGGCATGTCTATGCTTTCATCATATGTCTTACCTCCATTATATTTCAGGAAGTTTGTTGTTTGACCATTAATCCTGGTCCTCTTCTCTCCTGTCCTTTCTTCGTGATAATCCTGAGTGCAGACCCCCAGCAGTCCTATCAGCAAGAGGAGCCAGCTCAGCCACTGACCCATGGCTCACACAAAAGTTACACAGAATGGTGTAGAATTGGTGGAACCCCAGTGACTGGTTTATCCTTGTTTCAGTGTACAAGTTATCTGAAACAGCATATCATCATATCATTACTATCATAGGCAAGATGAGTCAGAATAACCCTACATGTTACTGGGACTAATCTGATCCTTTCCCAACATCCATCCTAGAATTATCTCACTCCCCGTTGACCATCACTGCATACCTGCACTTTTAAATGAAAAGTATTATCTTGTGGCCTGTTTTACATCCTTAGAGAAAATGCTTATTATGCTGCTATGGTACACTTTTCCATCAAATTTACTGCTAGTAGACACTTTCTCCCCATTATACTGCTACTAGGGCAGGCTTCCTAAATCATTCTGACCATTAATTAACCAATCTAAACAATAATAAACTCATTTGATATTGTGCTGTTCTGCATTCCTTTATGTATTTATTGTATTTTCTGTGCTCATCTTACACTGTTGTGTATTGGCACTTTATGTTGTCTTGTGCACCATGCTGCTGTATTACTGGGTGTTGCCCCATGGTCCTAAAGAAATTGCATTTCATTCCAGTGTATTCATTTCAGGACATATGCAACAATGACAAGAAAATCCACTTGTCTCGACACTAATATATGCTTTTTTAAATGCGGCAGCTTGCGTCCTTACCTTATCCTTAGAAAGCATTTTATGCCAGTCTTATTCAATGGATGCTGATTAAGTTCAGCATTAACTCCAGCATCTTGCTTATGATGCTTAAAGCTCTAAATCTTTTAGCTCTGGTATATTTTGATGATCTATACGAGCAATATAGCCCATCCTGAGCACTTCACTCAGCTGATGCAGGCCTACAGTTAATCCTCAGAATCACTTGAGCTCAGCTGAGTGAAGTGCACAAGATCTCTTGAAACAATATTGCCCAATATTTTATGTTTTTAAAATCAGATTAACAATGTTCTTGTTAACATTGGGTCTAACCTGGGATACTCGTAGTTAAATATATTAAATGTAATTTTAATTTGAATTATTTTTTAAATAATTCTCACAGATTTATAGTATTTATAGCTGAAGTTTAATATTTTATATGTTAAATTAACAGGACGTAGAGCTATGTAAATATTCTTCTTATTATTAATTTTTAAATATTAAATATTCTTCTTCTTGTTCTTCTTCTGCTTCCTCTTCTTCTTCTTCTTCTTCTTCTTATTATTATTATTATTATGTTACGGAAACAGTATAGAGTATAGGAACAGTATAAAAATACAGAAAAAAGGGAGATTTTACGACGTGTTTGTAGAGAGTAACAGAACTGTACCCAAAGATACCATAGTGAAACCGTAAGTTCCGTTCTGTGTTAGCACTGTAGTAAAGAGTGAAAATTACAACAATCTCTACAATAAAAGAGAAAAAGTTCTACACTTAAACATCCAAAACAAGATAAGCTCTGAGCTTACAAAACACTTAACAGTTATGATATGATAAGCACTTGTATTAGTGTTATAATAGTATTATTGTAAATGCAGTTACCCACTCTCTCTTGTCTGCAAAGCTCCTTGATCAGGATTATCTGTCCAGGTGTGTTTTGTGTCCCTATGTGAAAGCCACGTGTGTGTAGATCAACTCCAGCATCAGTTCCAGTCACTGTTGTGAGTGTGCTGAAGTAGTGGGCATCCTAAAGCTGGGCTGGTGAATAAGATCCTGCTGCTTTCTGCCCTTCTTTTAAAGAGAGGAGGGATCTCCACATTGGCTCTTTCAGAACTCCCACTCAGCCCCTGGCTATGGAGGAGGGGAGAAGAGGAGAGGTTGAAACACGGACTTTGTCTATAGCTTTGCACAGTAGACAATGTTTCTTAAATACATCAGATACGTAGATGATATACAGTATGTCATTTATATGTACTGAGGTCATTTAGGAGGGGGGGACCCATTTAGTGTAAAACATAAATACTTCGGAAAGACCTCACATCTTACCCTATGACGTCCCAAACCATGTATTGGACCAATTCAGTGATGTCATGATATTTATTTGTAGCAGACTTGAACTCTTGAAAATGACAGTATGGTAGTACATTTAATTACAGCATATTATATAATGAGCTCATTTTCGTGGTTAATCTTTATGTAGTAGCTCTAATATCCAAACTCCACAAAATCCCCAGCGTTGAATGAACACTACAATAATGTATTGACACTTAAAGTGTTTATTTAAATACAACTGGAACAAACATATTTTTATATTTTGTTGTGTAATATACTTTCTCTTGATGAATATTTTCAGACCTGATCTCATGAAAAAATATATATGAATTCAAACAAGCAAGGATAATGTGGCTTTATTTCTATGTCACATAGGAGAAAAGGTAGAAATTGTAACCTTGTGCATAGCTGTAACCTTAGCTATCATAACTCTTCTTATGAATCAAGTCCCATGAATTTGCAAATGTTAAACTATGTTGAGCTTTATAGGGGTAAATACCTGGACCAGTGTTCTCGTTCTGTTCTAAACTCTGATTAATGTATGGTTTTGAACACAAATGGAAAGTTTTATTACAATGATAATTTGACTGTACATGTTCTGGTTTGGTCTGAAGGCCAGGAGCAGTTAATCTTACTACATGCAGGTGTTCATGCTTGTTTCGTGGTCTGATTATTTTTTGACAGAATTTGGTTCAGGATTTTTATTGAAGTGCGTTTGAAAATGAATTAAAAATGTAAGTACATTGAGATAGATGGATAGGAAGAGGAAAAATTAACTCTGTAGTATACAATTACATGAATAGCACTTTATAAATATATTTAATTCTCTGGACATTTCTAGATTAACACACACTATATAGCCAAAGTATGTGGAAACGTGACCATGACACCCATATGTGCCTTTTGAACATCCCACTCTAGATTTAGTGAGGCATTAATGAGGTCAGACACTGATGTCAGGCGAGGAGGCCTGGGGTGCAGTTGGCATTCCAGTTCATCCCAAAGGTGCTCAGTGGTGTTGAGGTCAGGGCTCTGCTCAGGCACAGTTCTTCTCTGTACAGGCCACTCGAGGTCTTCCACTCCAACCTTGGCAAAGCATGTCTTTATGGACCTTGCTTTGTGCACAGTGGTACTGTCATGCTGGAACCGTTTTGGGCCCTTCGTTTCCAGTGAAAGGAAATCGTGAAAGCTACACCATACAATGATATTCTCAACAATTGTGTGCTTTAGACTTTGTGGCAACACTTTTGGATGTATATCCACACTACCAGTCTACAGGTGTATACAAACCGACACCGACTGTTTCAGGCTCTGATGAGAGTGAACTTTTCATAGTGGACATTTCTGTATGCCCAGGTCTGATTTTACTGATTCTAATATTAGTCTTAACTTCCACCAAAAATGTGTTATTAGCAGCTTTGACAGCTGCAAAGAAGTCAATTTTGAAAGGTTGGTTTGAACCAGATATTTCCCTTTTAACAAGTTGGCGTTCTTATTTTTTGGACGTGCTTATCGTGGAATGGGCTAAATCCAGGTTTCATAAGACCAAACCATCTACAATTCATAACTGGGCAGTTGCTGTTAGCTTAGTTAGGAACCTTGTACATTAATGAATGTTGTGTCTTTGGCTTCATTTGTTTTGTATTTGAAATTTAATTATGTTCTTTGTGTGTTATGTGCAGTCCCCCTCCCTCTCATTTTACATTTGTATAGAATTTAAATAGTTAATTTAAACAACAACAACAAACAAACACAAAACCCAACGACAGCGATAACCAACAATAACAAATACCCTTTGGTTATTTTTTATGTATTCACAAAAGTCCGAGACCACTTTATGTCCTAAAAGTTATGTCCGAAAAGAGGTCACAATTTCCTTGATATTTTCCCTTCCACTAAAGTATGTGAATACAGAGCCCCTAAGGGGTTTTCCACATGGTGATGGAAAAAAAAAGGGATTGGAGTTTATATTTCAATGCTTTTGAGTTCGCTCACAAAACTTGTGTTCCCCTGAAAAACTTTGTGTTTGCTTACAAAACTTTCACGCTCCCCAAGAAACTTTGCGTTCTCTCGCAAAATATCTTTGTGTTCTCTCGCAAAGATATTTGTGTTCTCTCGCAATTTGTTTGCATTCTCTCACAAAGCTAGTTCTCATGAGAGAACACAAATATCTTTGCAAGAGAATGGAAAAAAATTGTGAGAGAACACAAAGTTTCTCGGGGAACGCAAAAGTTGAATTATAATTTTACTCTCGTCCCATATTTTTTCCATCACCATGTCCCCTTAGGGGCTCCATATGGGAATACTCTGGATCTGTCTGGATCTTCAGGTTTTAGACAAACTAGTGGAGTCCATGCCAGCTCCATTGTCATAAAAGCAAGAGGGGGACATAACAAATACTGAGAAAGTCTGAAATTCATATAAATATTTCAAAGATTCTACTTTTTGTTCATGTTGTGCTTACAACATAATTTGTATTGTAGTGAAAAATTGTTGTATTAAACCAGAAAACACTGAAATATTTTCACAGAAGCATTTTCACTGTGGTCTCAGACTTTTGGAAGCAACTGCAGTTCTCTAGACTGAAGCTTCTGAAAGGTCACCTGTTCTTGGCACAGTAATGATATTCTGTTGCACACAAAGAAAAAGTGACTGAGTGGGTGTGTGTGTGTGTGGCTGTCTTGTGACCTGTGTGCAGGTATGATACAAGTAGTTGCATGTCTGGGGAAAACTGTGGCGGCAACCAGACCCTGATGCGCCAGGAGACCGAGCTGTATGCTCTGATCCCTGCAGGGTACAGACATGCAGAGCTGACACTATGGAATGCTCCTCCCTGAATCACGCGAGCCAAAAATCCCTAAGAAAGGAGGGGCCTTATTTTTTGTCGCATTCCAGAGATGCATCCTAAGATGTTACTTTGCAAAGGTTGCAGTTGCAATTTCAGAAGAGATTTTCAGTGAAAATTACGAAGAATATATTGACTACTACTACTACTAGAGAACCTCTATAGCCTCAGTGCTCAGTGTAAACCAGATGAATCATACACAGCCCAGCCCTTTAGCATCAGGAAATTTACTCTTAAGTCAAGTATAGACATGAACCCACTCCATGTTCCTGCACTCATACTTTTCATTGTCTATCAGAGAATTTTATGCACATTTTCCACACTGCATTTTCCCCTATACCTTTTTTCCTATTGAATATTTGTTTCTCAGGTAACCATATGTTTTATGCATGCTTTAATCACAAGAAATCTGCTATAGTTTTATTATCAATCATATCTGCCTTTTAATTGTATTAATACATCCCATATATGGTACGATCCCAAACTTCATGTTGTCTGTGTCCATAACCTTACATTCGATGAAGAAGTTGTCGTAGTGATCATACAGGAAAGACAGAGCAGATATGAAGACGCTGCAAGGCGTGTGAAATAGGAAGGTTTTCCTTGGAATCTGCATTTATAATATTATACAATCAGAGACAAACAGACCATAACTCAGTTGTCAGCGCTTCATGCTAATACATTTTTTGCATTGACAAAGGCCCAGCATAACCACAACTCAGATGTGAAATGCCTGCCAGTGTACCAAATCATATCAAAGCATTTATAGCTTAAGGAATGCAAATCCTTCTTTTATTTTTGTGCTTGATCATTGCTCATTGCTTTCCCAATTTCCATTAAAACAGGCACACACTAATGAATATAATCTATTATACTATTATATTATCTATTACGATACAAGCTGCTATACCAAAATCAGGAGAATCACACATAGCATCAAAAACAGGAGAAATGCATTCATGCCATGTGCATTATCAATTAAAGAAAGCCTAAACAGTTTCAAATGTTAGGGAAATCTATGCAATTCTTAGGATTTTTGAGGAACAGATGGCCACAGAGGTTAGGTGGAGTTGATGATTCAGAGTGACCAGTGAGAGGTCAAGGGTGTAAAGGGCAGGCTGCAAAGCCAATCGTGCTGTAGAGACGAACCTGCCTGAACTTGAGGCAATATATTCAACAGCAACCACTGCTGCACACTTATGCTCCTAAGAAAGCACAGGATTACACACCTTGCTGGTGGCTTTTCAACACATTGTTGGAATACTGAGAAAACACTTTGAAAGGGGTCTGGTAGTAAATAACTGAGCTGCAGGTGTGCCAGTCACTAACACAGAAAAAAAAAGAAAAACGAATGCAGGAGGTAGTCAAAAATGATGATAGCATAGTAAGTGGTATATTGTGTATTTTGTCTACGTCACGAATGATTTTTGTTACTTATTACTGACTGTGTATGTATATAAAAGAGAAAAAAAAAGCCCATTTTGACATTTGACTATACTATTTCTGTTGGGGTCATTAAAAAAAACACTGAGATCATAAAACACTTTAAAAGTTCATTTAATTACACATACTTATTGTTCTTCCGTTATATTAGGAATAACCCTACGACTCGTTTTCAAACTTACGACACTTAGCATCCAGATGTTCCACATCATAAAACATAAACTTTAATGAGCACGGTGCGGCTTTCTGTAGAGCTGCCAGCCTAGGTATTAGACTGGAAATGACCCTGAAATTACTAAGCTGGACTACAGTCTTTAAACAATGCATTTTTCCATACAGCAGGAGAGTACTGTTATCATCTGCTTAAACACGTTCACTTGTTTCTGCTAAACATACCTGACCACAGGCTGACACAAGTATGGCTGTTTTCCATGAAGCGTATAATTACAATAATTATGATTAATACTAATTATTGAATGCGAAAAGTCAGTATTGAGTGTTACATTGTATTCCCAAGTGATTGAGATTCTGTATTTTCTAAAATTGTGTAAAATAAATTATATCAAATACGTGAAGTTGTCCATCGCAACGGTGGTCCTCTAGTGTTCCCAATTTGATCTGTTTCGCATGTCTTCCCTGTGATCATGTGATCATGTCTTCCCTGTGATCAGTTTACTCTGGGTTCTCTGGTTTCATCCCACCTCCTAACAAACATGCTAGTAGCTGCAATGGCAATTCTAAATTGCCCCTAGGTGTGACAGAGTGTGCAAATGTGTGTGTGTGTGTGTATGTATGTGTGTGGGTGTGTGTGGGTGGGGGTATGCATGATGCCCTCTGATTGACTAGCATCCAATCTAAGTTGAATTCCTGCCTTGTGCTCTGTATATCTGGGATAGGTTCCAGATCCAACGTGACCCTGACCATTTACTGAACGTGAATTAATGAATTAATTTTATTTGCTATGACTATCCAGAAATTATAACCACTTTAAAAAAAAACTCCACCCCCATCTGAAAAACACAGATTACTGTATTAATAAGCAAGCTACCTACTCTCCTTATATTCTCCCCTAAACTCAGCCTTTTCTAACTCTTCATCAGACTTTGCCTGAAGTTTAGTCAGTGTGTGCGTTCGTCATTTGATCTGCACCATATGACTTTTCTAAATGGCAAACTGATGTTAGGCTTATTATTTGGTAGCTTAAACACATATAAGGCTTTACCTAAACTGTTACCTAAACACATAACTGTTGAACAAACAGTGTTAATGCCCTCTAGTGGAGGTTAACTGTTAGTCTTCTTTCATCAGGACTCTTTAGTGTTAATACTGTTTTTACAGAGATCTTCCTCTTTTATCATCCTCTCTCTCTCTCTCTCTCTCTCTCTCTCTCTCTTCCTCTCTCTCTCTCTCTCTCTCGCTCTCACACACACACACACACACACACACACACACGCTTTCATGACAGAAAAAATGGATAAGTTTAGAAAGATGTAGCTGCACAGGGAGCTCAGCTGATCATGTGGCGAAGTTTGGCATTTAACTCCTTTTCCTGTGCCAGCAAGTCACTGCTGTACTTTTTATATGCCTCGAACTCCTGAAAAAAGTGTGACATGATACAGATTTACAACACAGAGCATGTAACGACACATGTACCATTCTGACAGAGAATATTTTTCCCCCTGACAGATCAAGAGATAAAACTATTCACAGGTGTTTCACTCTTGTGAAAGTAGCAGACCTTCTTCAGATCAGTGCACGTCTGCTCTGCTTTCTCGAGAGCATCCTGAAGCTGCTTTACTCTCAGATCTGCATTCACTGCAGCAGCTTGTCTTTCAAACCTGAAAAAAAAGCAAAACACATATTACACTAAAGGTTACTACTGAAAACATTACTGCAGTGCTGGTACTGATACATGACTGAATGAAATGTCTATGTATTGAATTCATACTTGTCCTCTGCTTCCTGTCTAGCATTTTCTGCCTCCTTCTTCTTCTTTTCTAACTCTTGAATTTCCTCTTGTTTATCCTGTAAAACAGTGTAACCAAATTTAAAAGCATTTTATTTCTGTAGAATAAAACTAACATTAGTTTCTAGTGTTAGAACCTAACAGTAAACTGTCCTACAAGAGACTCCTACAGGTTTTTTTTAAAACTGGTACTTGCAATTTAAAAAGCACTTTTAGAAATCAGCAAAAGCAGTTTTAGAAATCAAAACATAAAAATTCAAAACATAAAAACAAATAAAAAAACTAATCAAAAGGTAAAAAAAATAAATTAATTAAAAAAATAATAATAAAAAATAAAAAATAATAATAGCAAATAAAAACTACATAATTAACAGAAAATTGAATTATAAATCTGGAAAAAATAATGACTATAAATTCTTAAAACAGAAATGGTTGGTACATCTGCGGCATTGACTGGTTGTTGCTGATTGGTTTACCAGCATGTCAATCAAGTCTCAAATTACTGACAAGGCAAAATGGGCGGATTAAAAGTACATTATATTAGAAAAAGTGCTTTTTTCACAAGGTGAATCCTAAATTGCTTCATATTGGTCACATAATGCACTACATAGGGTGCTAAACTACAAGGCAATTATGTTTCACCCGACTGTATGTAGAGAGTGTATATGTACACTACACGCCTACCTTTTGCTTTGACAGTTACTGCTACCATAGTAACAGCCCTGAAGATATTTGGTGCTGTCAAGCCTTTGACCTTCTTTGTTATGATTTGTTACAACATTTCTTATGAGATTTGCACCTGGGTGCAGGTTTATTGGGTACATTTAATTTTCCTTTAGTTCACCACAATCTAAAGTGTCTGAAAATTAGTATACTTATTATTTTAATGCAGTGTTTCTGTCAGTTGTGGGGTCTGTCTGGTTGGAATAACTAAAACTCAAACTATGATGGACTGATATGCTTTTTGAAGCTGGTGGACATTCACAAATACGAGGCTTTGCAAAGTAATTAATAATTGCAAATTTGGCCCTACTTACAAAGGTTGCTTGGACCCTGGTGACTGGTAACCTGGGAGAACCTTCACATGGTGAAACTTTCTACCAATAAACTACAGGTTTTCCTGAATGGAAATATGTTTCTGTTTTGCACGTATCACATTTTACATGATTTTTGCAGAAAGATACGACTTGCCTGTATAATTTTCCCTCTTTGCATGGATAGCTCCAGTAGTTCATCCTTCTCCTTCGTAAGTGCTTCAAACCTCTCTTCTGCCTCTGTTTCTTTCAGTGTCTCTCTTTCCTGACTTTGCCTAAGTTTTAAAACCACTTCTGAAAAACAGAAACAGAATATAAACTGAGAAAAGGTGAAGAAATGCAGATATACGAAACGGAGCCAAAGGCAGCTCTACCTGCATGCATGTCCACTGTATTCTTTAGCTCTTTCTGAGTGTTGTGCAGTTTCTCTTGCAAAGAAGCCTCTTTATTCTGATGGAGATCCATCAACTCCTTAAATTTCATCTGGAAAACCGTTGCTTTGTCGCTGTTTATAAAAAGATTATAAAAATAGTGAAGAAAAAAAACAAGTGTGAAAGATGCTTTACATGACAGCCAAAATTATAATTTTTGCTGGAAATGATATCTGGGACTGATCTGCTTACTGGGATTCTTTTTCTGAGTGTCTGTGTTTGTCATTGAGGTTGTTCAACTCTTGGGAGAGTTTGCAAATGGTCTCCTCTTTCTCCTGCAGCTCTTTGCTGAACAACGTTTCATTCTCCTCTCGTAGTCTCTTGTTCTCCTTCATCAGCTCAGCATTCTTCCGCTTGTATTCATCCTTGAAGTTGATCAGCTCTCTGTGATTGGAGGCTAGGTCCATGAACCTCTGTTCCAGCTGCTCGGATTTCTCCCGTTCATTCTGCAGCTCCGTCTGCAGGCTGACTCGCAGGTTCTGCAGCTCGGTGTTGACCCGCTCCAGAGCCTGACAGCGAAGTAGCATCTCATCGGCCCGCTGCTTCAACAAGCAGATCAGGCTGGACTGCTCATCGATTCTGGAGCGCAGCATCCCTGCCTCGGTCCGCTCCTCCTGCGACAGTCCCCTCAGCTTTTCTAGCGCTTGGTGGACATCATCCATATCCTTACATGCAGCATTTCATCAGAACAGCAAAAGTTGAGCTTTTGAAAACACTTTTACCAACAGACTGATATATGAATATACAATACATTCATTAGGGAGTTTATGAAAGATGCTTATTTTCAAACACAACCTCAAAATCCCAACAGGATTGTCAGCTGGGACTCTTTTCTTTTTTAAATTTATGGTCATTAAGGCTGTGCTGTTTCTGCACTTTCACATTTCACAGGTCTATGGCACTGCCCTATTGGTGGGCGTGACTTTATAATGCAACAATTTATATTCTCATTACTTATAATCCCTCTATTCAGTCACCCAGAGAACGATGGGTTCCCTCTTGTGTCTGGTTCTGCTCAAGGATTTGTCCTCATATCATCTGAGAGAGCTTTTTCTTGCTCATTAGGGATCTAAAGCTACATCCAGCGTTCTGTAAAGCTGCTTTGTGACAATGTTAATGGTGCTATACAAATGAAATTCAATTCAATTCAATTCAAAACATCCACATACATTTTTAGATTTTAATATAAGAATCATAGACACCACAAAGCAGGAGAATAACGTTTTAATTTTCACAGAGGAAAGCTCAGAGAATATGTGTTTTTATTTTATGAGGGATTTTATGTAGCAGATAAGGCAGGCTGGCCAGGAGAGTTTACTCTGTTTTACTGGTTAAGCAGCGAATGAGGCATCTAGAGTTGCTGTATTTATGACTGCGAGTGTCTGCTAAGCTTTTACTTCCTATAATCTTTTGTCTTTATGATGCCAGTTCCAAGTACAGACTAGTTTTCTAAATACATCCAAAATCCAAAATAATAGAAAATAGAGTATGTTTGTTATTGCAAGAAGAAACTCACCAGTCTTATTCAAGCTTAGAAAGAAAGAAAGAAAGAAAGAAAGAAACAAAGAAAGAAAGAAAGAAAGAAATTCTGCATAAGAGTGGTGAAAGTGAGTGAAAAAGAATCGTTGCTGCAGATGTTATATGAAAATACAGAGACTATGCTCAAACAGATCTGTATTATTCAGCTGCAGTGACTGTAACTCCACCACACCTTTAATTTGTTGTCACTTCTTCAGTATGAAGCGACTGATGTTATAAAATCTCTTGCTAACAGCACGGGATAATTCGGCTCCTGAGACCATGCACCTTACCTGTTTGGTGTCTATAATGACCGGCTTGACGTCTTTCTGGTTTCTCTGCGAAGATGTCATGTCTCTGAGGGGGAAAAAAAGTGAAATTAAATGTTTCTAGTTTTTGTTTTCGTTGCTTTTATTCGATTATTTTATTTAACCAGTTACCATGTAGTGACCAAAGCGCCTGGGCGGCTCTGTGGTTGGCAGTGGTAACGGAGAGCTCGGCTTTATTGCTGCTGTCATGGTAACGCGTCCACGTGCTGTGCACGCGCATGCTGGACTGTGCGCGCGCTCAAACCTCTGCACAAACTGCACAAACTGTACCTGAGACTATTATTTTTTTATTATTATTCAAAGGATCATCACAACAAATACAGACTTTGTTTCATTTATTACTGTTTACTTCTCTTTACAGTATTTTTTTTTTAAATGTAGAAACATTTTAATTTCTTTTTTTTTGATGGCATTTTTGCTCTACAGCACTTATTTGCATGTGCCTAAGAATTTTGCCTATATGTATATATATATTTGGGCTGGGGTTGGGTGTTTAATTCCTGCCTCTGCCCTGTGTGCATGGAGCTTGTATGGTCTCCCCCTGCTTCAAAAGTATACACATATATATATATATTTCATCCACAAGGGTTTTAAGGATTGGCATAACTGGTCTCTCCAATTCAGCCTGCAGTAGGAATGGCGGGCCTTTACCCCATCTGTTTGGTGTTGCAAACTCTATTAGGCTGTGAACCCTTGTGAGGTCATCTGCAGGGTTTCTAGGTGAATCTATGTATCACCATTCATTCAAGTACAGTGGTGGAATCAGACCACAAGGCTGCTCGGCTGATTTCTGTGGTGAGTTGAGCACCAATAAGAGCTGCACATAGCTCTAGTCTAAGGATAGTTTGTTTGAATTTAGGGGCAACTTTAGATCTGGCAATCATGAATGCAAACTGAATTTTGCCCTTAGTTCTCAGATATGACACAGATCTGTATGCCTGTTCTGAAGAATCGCAGAAGATATGTATTTCTCTTGTAACACTGGGCTTGTCCATGTCTGCTGAAACATAGCACTGTGCAAGTATAACTTCAGAAAGGGTGGGAAGTTCATTTTCTCAATCGTTCCAGGCTTTCAATAGTTCTGTTGGCAACTTGGAGTCATCCCAGTCTTTTGTTTGTCCCACAGCTGCTGGATCATGATTTTACCATGGGTGGTGAAAGGGAAAATAAAGCCTAGAGGGTCATACTGGTTTGCTTTCACATTGTAAATGTGCTGCATAGTGGGTATGGGTTTTGGCACTGAACACTTTTTGTATCCAAGGATATCTGAGTCATTGTTCCACCTCAATCCAAGAGTGGGTTCTTGTGATTCAACTTTGTCATGGAACAGCCAAAGCTCAGTGCTATCTCTTTAGGTGGATGATCAATGACATTAGGCATATTGCAAGCCCATGGATGGATCTCAAACCAACCACTGGTTAGGAGTTCTCGCAAACCATCCACTAACTGCTTGGCATCATCTGAGAACATTACGCTCTTTAGGCAGTTGTCTACATAGAAGCTCATTGTATATAGCTGCCTTCCCAGGATCTCTAGCCAGTTGCACTCTGTCCTTCTCAGATTGGGCATGAGTCTTCAGGAGGTGAGGCATGTCAGCCTTCCATAGCAGTGGTGTGGCATAGCAGTTTACTCCATCTATCATTGCTCTGGTGGCTTTGGCTTGTAGCAAGTCCATTGCATTCTGATCTTGTTTTGATCGCATGACCAATCTTTTCTTTTTATATGGAATGGTATCTCCTTACCAAAACCTCTCGACATTCTGGAAAAGTTATTCAATTTGAGGGGTGACAGAGACGTGCAGGCATAGCTGAGGCTGGAGCTGTTGCTGTAGAAGGCGTGTTGGGCCTTGTAGCACCAAACCTAGTCTATATCTGATTGCTGCTGGACCTCCAGGTGGGCCGAGACTTACAGGCTCAATGGGTGTGATCAGATGGGGATGATCTGCTCCTATTGTGAGTAGGGGACATGCTTTGTGAATGGGCTGCAAAGGAATGGTCTTCAGGTGTTGATATTTCTGCTGTAGCATTGCAGTGAGTTAACAGTGCTCAGAGGTAAGGGCTTTCTGGATTTGGTAGCTCCTTCATGGCTGGGATGTTGAGCATACCCTAAAGGAAATGGAGGCTCCATGAAGTTTCTTCACATCTTGTCTAATTGTTCTTAATGCTAGGTCCTCAGTCTGTCTCTTGAGCCATAGTTTCTGAAACGCAGCTGGGAGTAGCATGGCTCTCTCTCGGATCAATCATTGAGCACTGAATAGGTCTTTAGGGTTTGGTTTTTGTGCTGTAAGACAACAAGAATCATTTTCAGCAGAACATGCTTAAAATCTTTAGGCCTGTGTAGGCACAAGGGCTCATTTGTGGAACTCACCAGGCAGGTACCCACTTTCTGTAATTGGTCATTAACTGAATGATGGATTTGAAGGTGTTTTCCATTGCACAGGTGACAGGGCTTTTTCAGGGTGCAATGTTTCGCTAAGTGTGACTGCCCACATTTCCAGCAACGGTTGTTGTCTTTGTGTATATTCTGGCTATTCATTTGAGCCATTCAACTTCCTGAACTTTACACCAGCAGAACGTTAGGTCCATGCTGACATTATTTATGGGACTGATTTTCTGGAAGATGGGGCACTGGCTTAGGAAATGCTCTGTATCATCGCAGTATGGGCACAACACTCTGCTCTGTTCAAGTCTCTATACTGTTTTGTAGTGAAAATGTGCGAAAGAAACAATAATCGCAGTGCTTTCTCCTATTGCTCAGCTTCAAAACTTTAGTAAAAACTTACAGCTGATTGTCAAATTTTATCTATGCCTCTAGATGGAGCCACTGCTTCTATTGAGAGAAAATACTGCATTTCACGTTGAATAATACAAGATATCATAGAGTATTAACAATTTAGTGTAAGGCAAGAGGGCTGATTAGATTAATTATTCAAAACTTTAGCTTAAAAATAAATAAATAAAAATAAATAAACAAATTCAATGGATCCCCCCCCCCCACACACACACACACAGCTTTACTTCATGAACACAACCCAGCTTTATGTGTATATTAGACTCATAATATTCTGGCTATTCAATGGAGACATTCAACTTCATGAATTTTACACCAACAGAAGGTTAGGTCCATGTTATTTACAGGACATGTTTCTGAGTTTGCATTAAAGCCCTTCATTCAATTCAAGTGACCAGTCAAGGAACCTAATAACAGGCTATCAGGAATTCAATAATAAACTTAGCTTTGATAAGGGTTGGTTGTGATTTCTACCACTGTAAATAAATAAATAAATAAATAAATAAATAAATAAATAAAAAACCTGGGGGGCTGTCTGGGAATCACTGCTTGAAGGTATACTTGTATTCTCTTGTAGTAAATTTAGCCTTTGACTGTCTAAATTTATAAGAATAGTTGTCAAAAAAATCATGTCATCATGTCAGTGACATCATACATTGCCCACACATTCTTTCTGTTTCTTCCCTCTACATGGGAATAATTGTGGTTTTTGGACACTTCACATCTTGTTTCACACGATGTCATGTATAGTGGACTTTTCACATGGAGTGCATTTTATATTCACGTTTGATTTTCACGTGTTAATTTTTCATATACTGTATAGTGCACGTGGTTTCATTTATCACATTAGCAATTCTTTTTCACAGTGTGTGATCACACATTGTAGACACGGTGTGCTCAGTTCCTATGTACAATTTCATGGTATAACAGGCTGACCTGCACCTTCACATGTTTTTCACATGATCACTTTTTATACACATAATCACGTGTGGAAAAAACATAATATGAGATGTAACAGGTTTTCTTTTTATTTTTCATCCTTGGTGGGATACTAATGACCTTTTTGAGTGTACATTTGCTCTGTGATTTACACAGACATATGACCACTACCCTGTCATTTTTACTGTCAGTAATGCTTCAGCACATAGAGTAGAGCAGCCTGTACAGCCTCTTACTGAAGTTACACCCCAGTTTGCTCCAAAATTCTGCTTCTACAACATGCTGTGTGTTTCAAATTTATAATCAATAAACTGTCCCAAAATTAGGACTTTGTGGTTAACTGTTGACAAAGATGCAGGTATACAAATCAATATGTAACAGACTTGGCAAGCAGAGAGAGAAAGAGAGAGAGAGCAAAAGAGAATCGGCGTAGTGCATGACCTGTAGGCCTATGCTTGCATTCCGGTTAAAGGATTTGGCCCAGTACGAGTGCGTACGTGTGCGTGCGTCCGTGTATGCGTATGTGTGTGTGTGTGTGTGTGTGTGTGTGTGTGCTTGGGGGTGGGGGGTCGTGTCTAAGCTTTTTAGTGCACGCCCTTTTTCATCAGCCCGGGACGAGTGAGGGAGAGGCGCGCGCGCAGCATCACCTCAGTCCGCGGAGCTCCGTGTGCTTGGCTTGACGAGGAGCAGCCGCGCGCGCATCACCATGCACCGAGCACTACTGCTCCAAACTGCGACTCTGCTCACTTTATACTGCCTTCAGTGCAGCTGCCAGGGTGAGTTGGAGCTTTTTTTCCCTTCCTCATATCTACATATTCGGTTGCCTGCAGGCTAAATGGGTGATTTGATGGTGTTATGAGGGACCTCCAAAACAGAAAGTGCGAACTGTAGCCTAATAACTTGCACTGTTTAAAAGGGATTGTCATCCCGGGCGACACGACACGGCAGCTCCGATCTCTGTTCTTCTGTTCTTCTTGTGCAGGTCTGGGAAAATAATGAAGATCAGAAAGTTTGGGGAGGAAAATGAAAATGTGTCGATATTGTGACGCAACACTATGTTTTAAATCCGTTATGTTTAGACATGCCTTTACTTTTTTCACATGGGGACTTTTAATGATTTTAGAAAATAGCAAGATCATTTTTAGCAAGATTTTAAAATTCAGACCTGGAATTAAAAAGTCGGATTATTTCTTTTTCTTCACGAGGAAAAAGCAAGAAATAATCCGTCGGTTATAATAACAGAACATGGGAATTATTTAAAAGCACCTGTTAAGTAAATAAGGCGGGATATAACGTTAGAAGTCTGAGAGATGAGTGCACTTGCTTGCACAGGACCGTTATGTCGCCTGATTACACCATTACAATCCCGGAGTTACTGAACATGGCTAATGAGGTCATACACAGGCGTAGCGTTTAAGACACCGTATCTGCAGCGCGTGCATTCCTGTCAGACTGTATTTCCGCACATACAAATGTGTCGGTTTGACTTCCTTTAAAACCGAATGTAGTTTATAACAGGTTCCTTCGCTTACGTCATTTCTTTTTCAACAAAACCCAGTCCTGAGGTGCACAAAGCCACCTCGCCTCGCGCTCCTCTGAACTTCTCCTCGAGAACTTTTGCCTGTGCTTTGCCGTTGCTAGGTAACAGAGGAGAGCATGTGACTGACTTCCAGACACTACTGCTGCGACAACGCTAATTCAAACAGTTCAGTGCTTAGTTTTAAAGAGCCAAACAACTTATTGGGTTGTTTCTACACAACTGTGCAGCCTGTTTTAGCTGTTTTACGGTTTATTATCGACCTCAGCCCCCTAAACATTGCAATGTAAAGTGCTGCTAAAGCTCACCGAGGCTCTCACATTGTAATCTGCTTTGTTTTTGCTTAGCTCTCAGTGTGTCTAAGCTCCTTACTGTGCATCAGGCTGCTAATTACTGCTGTAGATGTTGCTTAAAAGTGATCACAGAGCCTAAGGAGCAAAACATATATTTTGAACCTGGTGCTGAATATTGCTTGTAATTTACACCAGTCATTAGCAGGTTTATTTAAGTGATCTAGCATTTCAGCATAAGTTTCCTCAGCCCTGGCCCTAGAGTACCCCTGTCCTGCACATTTTAGTGTTTTCCCTGCCCGTCACACACCAAATTGACCTAATCAGCTAATTAAAAGTCTTTCTTCAGTTGAAGTGGGTGAGTTAGAACCAGGAAAACACTACAATGTGCAGGATATAGGGTATTCTGTGGGGGGACCAGACTTAAGAACATGTGTCATAATTGTCACCTGGTACTGGATACATGGCTTTAACATTGATTTGAAGACATTCAGAGGACATTGCTTTGAGCTGGTCAGACAATTATGACCTTGAAAGCAAGTCTCCCTTCACTAACTCTTGGATTAGTGCTGTCACATTCATTTCAGGAACTGCAGGTTGATACAATTTGAAACAAACACGAATCTGTATTATTGTGTTTGCCTCAAACTTAAACTTGCAACCGTGCTTGATCTCCTCAGAAATGCGAGCCAGGAATGGGCTTTCTTAATCCAGCTTTATTCAGCATGTGTTTGAGAGGAAATGACCAAAAGGCCTCAGTGGAGAAGGTCAGGATGCATTTTCTAACACTGAGCGGTGCTTCCGCCTGGGCCCTTAGGGCTCCTGTTTCAGACCTGGTTTCTGCTGTGGGTTAAAGGTGACAGTACTGGTTTGATCATTGATATTAATGAGTTATCTGTCACAATCGGGTTGTGCATGGTTTTCAGGTTGTTTCAAGGTGTTTTGAAGGTGCCTGTTTTTGCACATACACCTGAGTCACATGCACTTATGAAGTTATTTAGAGTTGATAAGTGACTGGTTTATGTCAAGGCTGCTTGTTGCTTATTATTCATTGTTACAGTTAGTTGAACATTCATGGAAAATGTGATGATGGAGGCATTTTATAACTGGGATTGTTTTTTGCACTTACAAACAAGATTATGAAAGTGTTAAATATATAAGCTGTTAATGGTTCAACTTAATAGTTATGCTTTTTTTTGCACTTGTAAGCATTTCTTCTACACAGTAAAGACTTACAAATCCTGAGTAGTCAGTCTCTGCTACTGGTCCTTGATCTGGACCTTTGGTTCACTATGACCACTATGACTATCATAACCAGGCACATGATACATGATTGTCTTATTAACTTTAATGACGTAAAAGCTTGCTGATATTTGATTTCACTCTGTGTCATTTTCCATAATAATCCATGCATAATCCGTACCAGTTCTGGATTGTAGAAGAATGTGGCGAACCTTTTCTGGTGTAAATCCTTGTGCAAGAGGGCTGCTATATTAGAAATACGAACAAAAGTTAACACAGTTGGCAATAACAAAAGCTTCTTATCCCCTGACTGTTAACAGTACACTTAGCAGCAGTATTAACAGCAAATATATATTTTTTTAAATTCAATTGTTATATAAAGAAAAATATCTTAACAATAGTTTCTATATTATTGTAATAGTAGTTTGAGGGTTACTTTCTGTTAGATGTGAGTACCAGATTGATAATGTCCCGATGTGTCTGTAGATGTTTGGCAAAATGTCCATGCATTCAGGGTTTAAAAAATACAAAAAATTGACTGTAGAAAACTTTCATAAGAATTTCACTTGCTTATATTTTTATCAATAGGTTTTAATTTGTTATTTATTTAAGGCAACAATACAATTCACAATTTAACAACTCCTTTAAATTCTTTGCTAAAAGTTTGAAAATCAGCAGTGCTGAACAGAATGACTTAATAGGCAGCTCCATTGATCAACATTGCTCCTCTTTGCTTTCCATTTATGCCAGAGCCCTTCTGTGTATCGCTGGGTCTTTTCAGTGTAGCTGCAAGGGCCAAAGTCAGTTGTTAAGCAATTGACTTCATTCGGCCACATACATTTCCATATGAAACGGGCAACAGTCCTCTGCTCTGACAGCAAAGGCTGGCCCAGGCACTTGCTGCCTGTCTCCCCCCCCACCACGTTCACCCAGCCTCCTGCGACGCACCAAAACAAGGCGGCTTTGATGAAAGAGGCAGAACCTCTCCCATGGCCTCCACGAGCCTAGAAAGAGATGTTGTGGCTGGCAAGTGCCATTTAGGTTTTGTTTTTGTTTTTGTTTTATTTATTTATTTATTTTTAGGGAGGACGGACAGAAAGATGGGCCAAGGGGGTCTCTATCTGGCTTTCTTTTTGCAGGAAGCTCTACTGTATTCCTCCATTTCACTATCCATCTCTGTGGGCTCCTTTAGTGTACTGACACTTTCGGTTATGGGGCTACAGGCCAGCCAGCCAGTCAGCCCATTGTGCTATTGTTATCACCCAGTGGGGTCTAAGCCTTTGGGAGGCTTCATTCTAATGAAAATTCCTCTGCTGCTGCCCTTTGTGGACTGGTAGTAGGGTGTCCCCCTTATCTTTCCCCTCAGATAATGTCGGGGATTCTCGCCTGCTGTGGGTTTAAGTTGGCTAATTAGAAAAGACATGGTCCAAAAGAAGGAAGAGGGGAGCAAAAAAAAAAAAAAAAAAAAAAGAACACTAAACCAACAAAACAGTCTAAGCAAAGGCATTAATGAAGGAAGAAAAAAAGCATATACCCCTTCAACGGGACAAATTCATTTGCATAATACAAGCCCCTCTCCACACATTGACCAGGGAGACAATCATGTTACTCTTCTCTCTTATTGTTGCCATTCACAATAAGGGACAGTTCCATTTTTAATCCTAAATTAAGACATTGAAATAAAATCTGCCATGGCCCCTCTTGAGAAATTACTAGAATGACTGTTAAGTAAAGGGTTTGTTTTCCTGGGCAGTTCCACACAGGATGTTGCTGTTTAAAAAGCACATTACACTTTGCCTGTCACCTTTCCCAGCACCGATACGGTCCGAAAACACTGGCGTTATTTTAAAGGCAGCAGCAGATACATTTCTCTCTTGGCAAAGTCACATTGAAGCTGTTAACCTAATGTATAGATGCTGAGCTTAGACATAAGCCTATAATTGCTAGTTGGGGCCAGGGAAACCTCTCCTGGGTTTGGAGTATACCATTTGAAATAGCTGAATGAGACTAATACTTTATATCAGGAATACACTGGATTTTCTCCAGGGCATTATCTATGACTAAAATATGAAACATTTCCCAAAATCTTTTTCTTCAGTCTTATTCTGTGTAAGGCTCATATTCCACCAGTACTGGCAAGATGATTAACTCCAGTTGTGTGACTTGTGTCAGTGAGCTTGTCCTGCTCTGCCAATGCCGTGTGTGCCAGTTGTCTACCTGTGTGTTACAGACGCTGCTGAAACCTCCGGGATCGTGTCCTCTGAACAAAGCCTGCCTTTGAGCGAGCAGAGGAGCAATTTTATCATTAGTAAACTGAGCAGGAAAAAGGCTGGCTTCCCAATTGGCTGCTGGAGGAGTTAATTGGAAATCCATTTGGCTGACACGCTTTAAGAGTGCCGGGTTTGCTGTGGCCTTGTTAATGCAAGTCAGGACCTCTAGATATGAGAATGACTTCACCGTTATTTTTTGTGAAGTGGTTTGGGAACGGACCCTGCAGGATAGTACCTGTCTTTATGAAAATGACATGAAAAACCTCTCAATTATGTGTGATAGACATGATATATAGAGTTGGTACACAATCCCCATGGTAGTTTTGTAAAGTGCTTTGTAAAGTACTTACCATTACATGTCCTTCTCCCAGGTCTCTGTATATCACTGTATTACAACAAGGAAGCGGTAAGCTGTGTCAGCTGAATGGTTCGACTTTTGCAGGGGATTTTTCGGCTAAGTTGCCGGGAGGCTAAATGTCAAATGCTGACCTCACAGTGTAGCCTTTTTCTGAGTGTTGCTCTTTGGCCGCTCTTTACACACTCAAGCTTCTTGTGTTTTCTCAGTTCAGTGAACAGCAGGTTTCAGTGTCGTTCTTTTCAAAATGTTTCAGAGTTTTTCTAGGCTTAACCGACGTTATTGCACACATCGGGTAACAAACTCGTTGATTTAGATGAAAAAAAAATGCGTGCTTAAAATTGTCATGGTTCATCAATAAAATGATACTTCACAATTTGTTGCATTTATTTTGTACTGAAATTTAGCACAATTTGTGAGTATGGGCAGAGTCAGAGTCAGGGCAGAGAAGTTAACTTTCTAAACATGATGACATCATGAATACAAATGAGTAGTGGCACCACTGGTCAATAAAGTTTAAAAAACTTCTAAGTTTTTTTTTTTTTTTTTTTTTTTTACTGAAAGCTACATACATGTGTTCTGCAGACTCTCTAATATGCAATCAGACACCATGCAAGGAATAAAACAGAACAGGACATGCTGTCATAAGAAAATAACCAACGATGGAGTGGTATGATGTGGCCAGACACAAAAACGGGTACGAAGTTATTTTCCATAGCAGCATGTCCCGAAGTGTGTTATTCCACTTACACCACAGTGATTTGCAAATAATGGAAATCTTTTTGCTTTTCGACCTTTTATTGTTCCATTTAACGTCCACTGGAATGTCAATGAGACAAGTTAGTTCCTGTTATTGCTTACGTTATAATAGCTATAAACAGTTGTCCCCTCAGTAGCCTCTCTTTTTTTCTCCCTTGAAGTTAATAAGACAAAAAATAAATGTTGCTTGTCATGTTACCAAGAAACCAGAAAGCACAAAGTCCTCTGTCCTCAAGACTTTCCCATGGCAGAAAACTTGCTGACACTCGAGACTTCTTGTATAAATGTTCAATAATAGATTATGTAGATCATTTGGCATGCAAGTCCCTGTGAATGAGTTGTTACTATTAGAAACAGTAACATATTAGAATGAGTGCATTAATATAAACCTTTCATTTGAATTACAGCCAATCTTTGCTATAGGGCTTATTCAGTCTTGGCTATAGGGAATGGACACTGGGTGAATTAATTCATGAGACAAAAAGATTTCTCTCTCCCAGTATACAAGCTGTCAACTCAAGGAAAAGAAATAAAGCTTTTGAAAACCCTAAATGAATATTCAGTTTTCTGATCAGAGGCAGAAAGAGCATGTTTAAAGGTAGCCAGTGATAAAACACATTCACACACCAGCCCCTGCCTTTACCCACCTTTCGTAGACTTAAGATCTCCCTTCAGTTTTTGGAATTTGGGTGTAAGGGCTGTGGTACCACCCGGTACCACTATTTATCCCAATTACGTTCCTGACAAGGAACAGCATGCACCATTAATCAGAGTGTCAGTGAGAGACAATCAAAATCATGCAATGCGTTTTTCCAGCGGCTCTGATGGAGGCCTCCTCGGCTGAACTATGCTGCCCCAGTCGATATCTCGCAGAGCCCAGCAGGGAAGGTAGAAGGGTGGTACCTTATCTCTCGAGATGCCACTCACAGACAGAGATCAAAAGGAGGGATCGGGAAGAGAACAGCGAGGGCTGTGTGAGTGTCGGCTGTTTGGCTGGCACGCTTTGCTCCGCTGCCTGTCAATGCTCTTAACTGTGTGCTTCATCAATAGCAACCTTCACCTCTACGTCCACTTAAAGAGCATTTCTGTGTTTTTATTAGAGGAGTGAAGAGTGCTGTCCATTTTGTGAATGTATGATAATGGGAAGGGTCTTGATTTAGGGGTGTGCTGATTTAGGTTGGCCTGTATGCAGAACATACAACACAGAACACAGAATTGTTTTGGTTTTTGCATCTTATTGTCTATTCACAGTGAGTCAGTCTAATTTCTTTTTTGGAAATTGATAATAGAAATCAGTGTTGGAACTGATGTGTGTTTTAATGTCTGTGCAGGATCAAGTTGTGAAGTTGGTCAGTTCCGCTGTGGCACAGGCAGATGCATCCCGGCAGGCTGGCGCTGCGATGGCACTGCAGATTGCGCTGATGATTCCGATGAGAGTGGCTGCCGTGAGTAACTCTCTCACACATACTCCTTTTATTTTAGTGTAAGCAGTCAGTGTAACAAGTGATGCAGTACATATACAGTGTCTGGGTCATATATAAGGGTGACAAGTAAGGAATAAAACACAATGGGTGTGCTATTATAGGAAAATAATCAGCAGCAAGGTGGTGTGATGTGGCCTGATGCAAAGTAGAGTTACTGTTACCACCGCAAAGTGTTTGTTTTTCTTCTAATAACGGAACACCCGAAAGTGTTTTATTCCTCTTTTACCACAGCGATTTACCAATACTAACTTTTTTTATTTATTAAAGAATGACACATTGTATTTTTATCAGTTTATAGTTACATTTAATGGTGTGGAATGTCCTTTAAACAAGTTTGTTTTTATCACTTATGTAATAGCAGCTATAAAAGGTTGATTTGTCACCAGCCTCTCTTTTTCTGTCTCTTGAAGATGAAGCTCGTTGAGTTACTGAGAAAAGAGAAAGTCAGAAAAATCCTCTGTCTTAAAGACTTTTACTGACTTACCGAGGGTTACAAAGTATGTGATTATGTGCAGTGTTTAGCATACTGACCGACACTAGTGTCAGAGTCATGCTGACCAATCAAATCTTAGAATTCAACAGCGCTGTGGTATAAGCATGGAATACGATAGCAAATGTATGATTATCTTCAATGGAATAATTTAGCTGAAAGACCAGGTTGGTTTACCTGAGTCCGGGAACATCATAGGCTGCTCAACCATAACATTAATTTTTCTTATATACAGAAAAACAGGGCAGTTTTTTTTGGAAAGAAGCTGAAGAAGTTACCTTAAAGCAAAACTTTGTTTTCATATGAAATTCCTGATGTGAAAGCTCAGTGTGCAGGTTTGTCTACACCTCCTTCCTTGACTTAATTAAGCAGCTTTGCTGTGTTCTCTCAGCCCAATCGACCTGTGAGGCGGGCCAGTTCCAGTGTCTGAGCGACGGCGAGTGTATTTCAGTTCACTGGGTATGCGATGACGAGGAGGACTGTGAAGATGGCTCAGACGAGAGACAGCACTGCCGTATGTCCTCCAATTCCTCACTTTCTCATTAATGTAAAAGAATGTAATTTCCTCCATCCCTGTGAAACATGATAACCTCAGTGTGTGGGCTATAGAAGCAAAAGGGCAAAAAAGTGGTGTGTCCTTTGGTCATGCATGTGTATATTAAAGAATGGAAACCTTGATTTATCTAAGTTGAGGACCACCTGGAACATATATATTAAAAAATGTGATGCTTGATCTTCTCTTAGCTGGCAGGACCTGTTCCAGTACACAATTCAGCTGCACAAATGGGGCATGCATCCCAGCGGAGTACAGGTGTGACCATCTACCCGACTGTTCAGACGGGGCGGATGAGAGAAACTGCCGTAAGTCCACTATCTGTGTCCATGTGTGTTGTGGAGGATAGATACATCCCCACCATGCTAAGCTCCTGTTGCATTTTAATCAATTTGTAAGATTAAGAGGCTTGATGACGGACAGAAATAGCCACAATGTGCTTTTTGTTGTCAGAAATTAATTTCAGATTCCTTGGTGGATTAGTGAGAAACTATTTTCAGACACTAGTCCAAAACTCTTGGCACCCACCATCATATGCTATATATTTATAGCAGTGCATATCATGCAAAATACTTCCAAGCATAGAATTTAGGGGTGTATTGTTATGTTTCCAACATCTGATTTTGAGAGCGTTCCTTTGGAGGACCGTGCAGGCTTGTCACTATCCACCATAAGTAGCTGTATTGTATTACAGACTAATTATATTTAATGGAACAAATGAGTGATGGCTGGAACTGGACTCCCTTTCTCTCTCTTCCAGACTATCCAGAGTGCCCAGAGTTGAGGTGTGCCAGTGGGGCATGTTATAACACGAGCCAGCGCTGTGACCAGGTGCTCAACTGCCGAGACAGCTCTGACGAGGCCAACTGCAGTGAGTGTCCTTCCTTGGCAGGAAAAACACACTCCACATACACTCTCTAAATCTCTCCCCAATATTCCAACACTTTTGGCTTAATATACTCGCTATGCTGCTTCTTATAGTTCCATTGTAATTGAATATTTGCATAATGTATAATCAGAACACTCACTTCAATGTACAGACATTGTACTATCTAAAGATTATGGTAGAGAACCTAATGCAAAGTGCACTGCTTTGTTTTGTGCAGCTCAGCGATGCAATAGTGGCCAGTTTCAATGCAATAACGGAGAGTGTATTCCACGTGGGTACCGCTGTGACCATGATGATGACTGTGGCGACCAGAGTGATGAACAGAACTGCAGTAAGTACATAACTGTAACATTAATGGCATGCCTGATTGGGGATGAAAGTTTATCTTTATTTACTGACTCTTTTGGGATGGCCTTTCACTCCAGCTTACCCTACGTGTAGAGGAACTTACTTCACTTGCCCCAGTGGTCGCTGTATACATCAGGTCTGGTTGTGTGATGGAGAGGACGACTGTGGAGACAATGCTGATGAACGAGGCTGTGGTAGGTGATTTTCTTGAAAGAAAGACAACGCTTTTTTCCTTAAGACTTTTTGAGGATAACAATACGAGGGTATCTTATGAGTTTTTCATTATGCCATACTTTACATACTATTGGAGATTTTATAATATTCACATATTTAAAGGCAAAAAAAATAACATTCCAGTGTTTTTCTTTGTCACCTAATACAATTCTTCGCAAACACGTGTTTTCTAAACTTTAACATTGTCACAAAGCAGTTTTATAGAAATCTGTATGTAGATTTAGATCCATAATGAGCAAGCCAGAGGCGACAGTCGCAAGGAAAAACCTGAGATTGCATGAGGAAGAAGTCTTGAGGGGAACCTGATTCAGAAGGGAACTCATCCTCTTTGGATAACACCAGATATGGGAATATCTTTAAAGTTAACAATAGTTATTAGTTTCCAACAGGCATGTATTGGAATAGTCTATTTTGAACTTTGTGTGAATCCTGGGCCAGCTATGAAATAATCAGCATACCTAAATATCAGCAACAAGAAAACATTACTATGGATAAACAAAAAGAAGTAGGATATGTACAACATGACTGTCGAAGAAATTGTGTTGTATTAACCTGCAGACCCTCAGCTTTAGACTAAGATATCTGGTTTGTAAAACGTGGGCCTTTCTTGGCCATTTATACTCCAGACCATCACCCAGAGCTCTTTTAGGACGTCTCCAGTTTGCACTGAAGGTTTTGTGCTTTGAGTGGCTGGGTTAAGCACCCACAACT
>CM074949.1:19358652-19378303 GCA_037577455.1 Pangasius macronema
TGGATAACACCAGATATGGGAATATCTTTAAAGTTAACAATAGTTATTAGTTTCCAACAGGCATGTATTGGAATAGTGTGTTTTGAACTTCGTGTGAATCCTGGGCCAGCTATGAAATAATCAGCATACCTAAATATCAGCAACAAGAAAACATTACATTTACATTTACATTTATGGCATTTGGCAGACGCCCTTATCCAGAGCGACTTACAATAGTGCTTTGAAGTNGGCTCACTAGGTCACAAACTAGGAATACCATCAGTCCAAAACTCTGTTGGTTTTTTTTTTTTTTTTTTTTTTTTTTTGTGTGCGCGTTACTATGGATAAACAAAAAAGTAGGATATGTACAACATGTCTGTCAAAGAAATTGTGTTGTATTAACCTGCAGACCCTCAGCTTTAGACTAAGATGTCTGGTTTGTAAAACGTGGGCCTTTCTTGGTCATTTATACTCCAGACCATCATCCAGAGCTCTTTTAGGACGTCTCCAGTTTGCACTGAAGGTTTTGTGCTTTGAGTGGCTGGGTTAAGCACCCACAACTCCCATGTGACCCTTTCAGAGTGTGGTTACTTCACATGATTTAAAGTGACAGTGTTTTCCTAGGCAATAGAGACTATGTCAAGCTGCTCCTTATTCCACTGTAGATAAGGCTGCTGGGCTTTTTTCAAACCTCACACATTGTTTTTGTAGTTATTGTGCAAAATTGTGTCACCTTTTCAGTGTTTTCTTTGGGTTTCATTTTACTGCTCTTGGCGCAGGGCTTTTAGCTTTGGCTTGAAGAAAAAATAACCTCAAAGAAATGTGACTTATATTTTCATATATATTTCATATATATTCCATTACACAGTGTACAGGTTCAGTGTTTCGTGATATTTCTTCCCTTGGTAAATGACTAGATATACTTTATCATGTATGTCTGTAGATAATGTCCATCATGAGTGTTACCCTGGTGAATGGCCGTGTCCTTCGTCTGGTGTTTGTATCCACATTGAGCAGCTCTGTGATGGCACACCACACTGTCCCGACGGGGAAGACGAGACCAATTCTACTGCTGGACACAACTGCAGTCAGTACCTTTTCATAATAAACAGAAAGACTGTACGCCACCGCTACCTTCAATTCTGGGCCTTTTAAAACATTTTATATTAAGATTATTGCCAGAATATTTAACATTGTTGGTTAGCGACCAACGTTTAAGACTCAAATGTAGTCAAGAATTGCAGTCCTCATGCTTTTCATATTAGTTCAGAATAACATGCTTTAAGACAAATAGCTGATTATTAAGATGTGACTCAGATGTGTATCAGGGGTTTCCTGTTTGCCAGATTATTATTGAGATAATGTGAATTCTTATTGCCTGTGTTTTCCAGGTATCTGGCGCTGTGCATCCCTGAGCTGTGAGCATCGGTGTGTGGCGTCTCCTGAGGGTGGTACCTGCTCCTGTCCGTCTGGCTATGTGGTCAGCGTTAATAACAGCCGCTCCTGCATCGGTAAATTTTATGATGTTTCCCATGTACCTATAGCTTAAGTTCTCAGTATCATGAGACTGAACACTTTTTAATTAATATTCCAGTCATCAATATGCCGTATATGAACCTAAACATCTTATGATGTGTTGTTGTGAATCTTGTTGTGCCTGGTGATACCTCATGCACACGTGTCTTGTGTCTTTATCATGCTATTTCATGGCATAGACTTTGATGACTGCCAGTTGTGGGGTGTGTGTGATCAGCTGTGTGAAGATCGGATTGGTACGCATCGCTGCAGCTGTAAGGAGGGCTACGTTTTAGAGCAGCACAGATACTGCAGAGCCAACACATCCTGTGAGTCAATCTGAACCTGAACCTGAATGTGGAATGTACAGTAAACTATGAAGAGAGAGGGAGTGTGACTATATGCTTGCTTATATGCTTGTTGGAAAAGTCATTGAGGCCACATTAAGTGGATGAAGATGGAGAATACTTTTGAAGTTCAGGGTCATGACATCTTACGTAGGTTTGAAAACAGCATTCATGTATTCCTGGTATCTATTTAACCTGTTAACTGAAAAAAACATTCTTCTTGATTAACGACATGGTCCCACTTTAGTGTTGTTTGTGTAGATATGAAATATATATATAGGTGTTTAAGGGTTTTTGATAGTGAAATGTTGCACAATGTGTACTTTTCTCTTTCAGGCTAAATCTAATTAGTAAACACCCCTCCCCCCTGCACTCTGCCCTGTGCCCCTCTTCAACCTCTCCTGGGTGCTTTGTTGCGGTCGACTGTTTTCTCAGCCAGTCTTGCTTATATAGTGCACTGAATGGCAGCTGACCTGGAGCCAGTGCTTTTTAGTTCACATCCATCATAACAAAGTTTCATCTCATTATGTATTTAGGGATACATTTAGATGCATATACTTGAAATATAATAAGCAAGTCCAACATGTACATCAGGTTATGTGTTTTTAGCTACCATTATAAAAAATAGCTGCCGTAGCTATTTTTTATTCCTATGCTCCTGTGGCATATCCAGCCAGTTTAGAGAGTGGAAAGTCTATTTCATGTAATAGAAGCAAGTAAACAACACAACCCTGGCAAGCCCTTACTGAATCCTTGCTGTTTTGGCATCATGACCAGCCATGCCTAATGCATCTGTTCAGCCAGACAGATGCAGCCTCACTGCTGTGTACTTATTTATCTATCTGTCTGTCAATTGACTGATTGTTTTATTGATTGCTTTAGAAATTGTTTATACATTGCAGTGTGTCTATCTGACTATAATTGTGTGAAATGTCTACTTCCAACCAATTTCACCAATTTTCATGTCTGGCACTCGAAAAATTGGCTTCTTCTACCACACAATAAATTTCAGATTAGTGATTTTCCTGTTAGTCTCAGCTTCAGATTTTCTGCCCACAGGTCCACAGAGTGTCTGATATTTTTTTGTACATGTTTCTGGCTGCAAGGTTCAGGATCTTGGGGGTTTCAATCTCATTGGCTGTTTTTATCCACGTGCACTGGATTACAGTGAGAAAGCAAACTGTTGAACATTATACCATGCAGAACCATAGCATTTTGACCTGAAAAGGTATTACTTGGTCTCGTTTTGAGACAAAAAGTAACAGACTGGTGAAAGTCTGATGAGAGAGCAGAGATACACTTCCATTTTAATAAGCTAGGCTTGTTCTGTTGGATTTCAACTCCATTTTAACCCATTTATGGCTATCCTGGAATTTTTTAATTTCCTTTACTATATATGTTCTTAGTTCTCCACTGAGCTTACATCTGAAAATAATATAAAAACTGTTTGGCTACAACATCAATTTAAAATTTTTTATTGTGTTGTATCATGGCTTTGGGCAAAATCCTATCCCAGGCCATTACAGATATACCCATTTTAAATGGAAATATTTTCTGCATCCTTTCTGTGTGAAAAAAAAAGAAAACAGAAACAATGAGATAACATGTTTTCAAATTGCATCCGTATAGCTGGAGTGGCATCTTTACTCTTTTCTAATGGACGAGACTTGCTGATTGGAGATATCCATGGTCACAGCTCTCGTGTCCTGGTTCACTCTGAGAACAGAGGAGTGGCTGTGGGAGTGGATTTTCATTACCAGCTGCAAAGGGTCTTCTGGACTGACACCATCCAAAACAAGGTAACTAATGCCATAATCAAATAAGCTTTTAGTACCTAATGTTCTTTAAAACTTTTTAATTTCCTGAGGTAGAACCTTTCCCGCTGTAGGCCATGTTGCTCATGGTGCTGTTGTCTTTAACAAAGACAGCGTTGTTGGCAGCTATGCATCTCACTGTATATCTCATGAAAATCCATTTAAAGTTCTGGCATCTGACAGGGTTTCTCAGTTTGCACATTTTAATGAGTGGTATTTAATAGATACCTGAGGTGCTAACCTTTACAGGATAAGTGCTATTGCTGTTACATTTGTTGATGACAACAAAGCTTTTCATTATATTTGTTCTTCCTTGGATATGCACTTAGGTTCCAATATTTCTGCCCCTTCAGACATACATATTTGCTTTCTCTCTCTCTCTTTGTCTCTCTCTCTGTGTCTCTCTATCTCTCTCTCAAACACACACACACACACACACACACACACACACACACACACACACACACTCATCTTACCTCACACCACCAGACTCCACTGTTTGACCAAACTCCAATGTAAGACCAGTCCATCAAACTGTATGTGTGTGGTAATGTGATTTTTGCCCCCCAACTGAGGCTACTGGAACAAGGCAGTTTTAGAGAAAGTACCCCATGTAACCCTCTCTTCAGGATCCGCACGCTTGATGTTTGTCCATGTGTGTTGCTGTGACAGAAGTTGGCCGCGTGACAGCGATTCTTTGACTGATTCCTGTAGCTACTACTAATACTGTAATGATGGCCGAGCTGCTTGGCTCCAGCCAGAGTGACTGGATCTGATCTTCAGCATACTCCACCTCTTCCTAATCTCCACAAGGTTTCTAATATGCTCTAATCTGCATATTTCTGCTCAATTTTATGTAACCTAAGAGCGTAGCAAGTGGCTGTGCAGTATTTGTTTGCATCCAGCCTGTTTTATGCATTCCTTGGCTGACTCAGAGGGCTTTGTTTGAGCTCTTGGCTGCTCTCAGGTTTTAACCCCAGCCATAGAGCTGAAAAGCGAGGGCATACCAAGAGGTGGGGATCTGCGATTAGTACCCCCAACCCCACAGAATCGTGGCGGGCTCCAGGCAGGGGGTCTGTGCACAAGCCAAAACAGCGACTTCGTCCACAGCTTATGTTTCCGGTAAACGGGTCAGCCGAGAATCCTACTCTCTAGGACGGGTTTGGTTTCCACTGCAAAGAGCAGTGGTGCCTTGGCTTCTGTTACAATGCCAAGTGGTCCACCCTGAGAAACCAGTGCCATCTTGAAATCAGTAGGGCAGTGGTTTCACAGTACGGTTCCTGTGGCTCCACTTAAATGCTACCGAACAGATAAGCTAGCTGGATGATGCATGTGTAATCAGAAACCAGGCTGTATTACACACGATTATTAAATGAGAGGATATGCCGTATATCTTAACATAGTCATGGTTTGAAATTATATATTTTTTCTTATCTTATCATTTACGTATATATAGTCATTCTATATATTAGAAATCTAAGCACCAGCTACTTGATTTACTTTAATCATTCTGTTTGTGGGCTAGGTGTTTTCCGTGGACATGGATGGGTCACATTTGCAGGTGATCCTAAACGTATCAGTTGACTATCCTGAAAACCTGGCTGTGGACTGGGTGAACAATAAACTTTATGTGGTGGAGGCCAGTGTTAACAGAATTGACATGGTGGACTTTGATGGGAATAATCGCGTCACACTCATTGCAGAGAACCTAGGAAATCCAAGAGGACTGGCAGTAGATCCAACTGTTGGGTGAGTATTGAAATAAATTAAAATATACTCTGACATTACCCAGTATGTCCATATATGGAAAGGAGAGTTGGTTCTAAGTAAGTGGACCTTTAAGACCATAAATGCAAATGAGGGCACTTCATCGACTCCATATACGGAAGTCTTCATGTAGGCAGCTGACATGACAGGATTTTGAGGTGGTTTTTATCATACGAAGTTCATATTATAGCTAATATTAGAGCTAAGCTTACAATTTCTGAGATGTTTTTTTTTCTCACTTCTATTCAAAAACATTCATAATATTCAGCTAGCTAAAATGGCCTAAACTGATAGAATTTCTTCTGAGAGGATTTTAATTCATTCATAAATATTTATAATCTTCACTGCTAGGACTAACTACCTCTGTTCACATTATGTTTGAATTATGTGTCTTTGAGTTCATATAAGTCCACCAGTATGTGATCTATAGACAGATCATTCTTGACCTACCAAGTCTTTTCTTCAACTAGCATTGAACAGCATTGCCATCTAAAAAATGCTTCCAAAGCACTGCCATCTAACGGGTTGCACAGAGCTAAAATAAAAACGCGATGACGGAAAAGAACAGATGCCACAACTTTTTTTTGCAATAAGCTTCTTCTTCTTCTTTTTTTTTAATTACTTGGGCCTAGCTTCAGCAAAATTCAAACCTTAGTATTTGTAAATGAAACCACCAAACTGACCCCAAATCAGCTTATAAGGGCATCTATCACTGACACTTTCATCTTCTTTCTTAAGCAGGACGAAGTAATTAAAGCAGGATAGATATTTATATATAATACAGTAAAGGATTAGCTGGAAGTAATAAGAAAAGAGATTCACTGAAACTTAATATGGAATCAAGGCAGGACGAATCGAGCTAAATTAGCAAGTGACAGATGTTTCTTTCTGAAGAAAGTGCTAAGTGATTTTATTTAAAATTTATTATTTTTTGCAGAAAAATTGACACTTTGGAAAGTTATGGCTGGTCGTAGTTCAATTCTGTCCCATAGTGAGGCTCATGTACAGGTGTTTTTTTGTTTGTTTGTTTGTTTGTTTTTTTTTAAAGTTGTAATGCATAATACTAAAAAAGATCATCCTAAAATTATGTTTCTTATATTGTGATTTAGATATCTTTTCTTCTCTGATTGGGACACTCTGAATGGAGAGCCTGGTCTGGAGAGAGCCTACATGGATGGCACCAACCGCTACGGTATCATCAGGTCCAAGCTAGGCTGGCCTGCTGGAATCACGCTGGACATCGATGCCAAGAGGGTGTACTGGGTGGACAGTCGCTATGACTACATAGAAACTACCACTTATGACGGGCTCCACAGGTATGCAAAAAAGGTTATCTATATAACCTTATATATATATATATATATAAAATATATATTATGAAAATTCACAGAAATGTACTAGCTAAAATACACTATGTTTTACTACGGTGCTTTATGGTAACTATGGTTATCAACCTCTGAAACATGACGCTAGCATGATTTTGTTATTTCATAGCACCATAGACCATAATATTGCCATGGTTTTATGTTACAGGCTTATTGTGTTTATTGCATATTTAACTATAATAATGACTGAGTTTACTATAGCATTTGATGGTAACTGTAGTTGTAATACGTTTGGCATCAGGTAACTGAAGTTTCCAGACCTATCTGTTGATTGTACTGACTTACCACTGTTGTCAATGGAAAATTACGCATTGTTCACTGAACAGATGAGAGTCACCTGATTTGAACTTAAACGAAGCATAATTCACTGTCCAATTCATATTTGAACATTCTGTGTGTGTGTTTTTTTTTTTCATTTTTATTTTTTTTGTTAACGAAGCCATGTCTTCACTTCAGTAACCTGAGAGGGTAAATGAAATAAAATTCTGTGAAACAGAGGATCTGCTACAAAAGCAGCGATGATTCATGATTGCATGATTCATGATGATTCTGTGCTGCTACAGTTTTTTTTTTTGTTTGTTTTGAGTGATCTGTTTTATCCACTCAAATACTTAGCTTGGTCTGCATTTAGACTGCTGTCCGCCAGTTGGTGGCTTATGCTCTAGTCTTAACTATTACTAACATACAGTTGGGTCCACAAGTCTGAGACTGCTAGCGAAAATGCTCCTATCTTGCATTCTGTTCTGATTTAATACAACACGTTTCATTACAAATTATATTACTAACAACAGCTGGAGTGAAAGGCAGAATCTTTCTGAACACATGCTTCAATAGAAGAGATTGGACATGAGGAAAATCTGACCTTTTGTACAAAGCAGTTAACATGGCCAATATCACAAATTTGCTTACATTTAAATAGGGATCCAGAAATAGTGCAGAATCTTGAATATTAAATATTCATGATATTGAACATTTACTTTCTTTCCTTCTGTTTATTTCCAGTTTGGATGAAAAATAATCCCAGCTTTTCACTGTGCTCTCAGACTTTTGGATCCCACTGTATGTTAACTGATATGTTAGTAATAGTAAAGCTATCAGGGACATAATATACGTTCAATCGTTTGCCAACCGTGATTGTCTTTTGTACTTAAAACATGGTTAATGAATGAAGCAGAATTTCAGTAATACATTAACAAAACTTCCTTTTGCCACTACGTACCTCCGAGTAACTAGGGAGTGGGGAAACCGTATTCACTGTTTGAACACTCTGTGTACTACACTGATTGGACCAAGATGGCCATCATGAAAGCCAACAAATTCATTGAAAACAACCCTCAAGTGCTCTACTCAACCGCTCATACACCATATGGTGTGGCTGTGGTACATCCCTTCAGGCAGCCCTATAGTAAGCCAATTATTATTGTCTCACAGATCTAATATTAATTTGCTGCAGTTAATTGTTGCTGTTTTTTTATTGATTGTATCCAAAAGCTGTGTTGGTTTAGGACCTTTAGTGTTAAGATTTATAGACACAAATATCTTTAAAATCGACTTTAGATTCAACAGTTATGCTAGAGAAATTCTTTGTGTTATGTGTGTGATGTTTGGTGTATATGTTGCTGACAGTAAGTAACCCATGCGGGACGGACCGAGGGGGCTGTGAGCAGATCTGTGTGCTGAGTCACAGGACAGATAACGGCGGTCTGGGATATCGCTGCCGTTGCCGCATGGGCTACGACCTGCACCCTGACGGCAAGAGATGTGTGGGTAAGAGAGAGTGAAGAATGGCTTACTGCCTTTCCCTGTGCTTCTAATGTTTAATGTTTTAATTTTAGCATGCATACCATAGTTTTATCATATGCAGAATACCATTGTGATATGGTATTTCCAGTGACTGAAAAAAAAATCATAAGGGTGTTGGTATTGAATGGGTAGATTAGTGCTTTGAGAGAACTGACGGTAATTTCAGATGAAGCCTGATACTGTACCTTTTAGATCTAAACACATCGCTCTGTGCTTTATGTTGCAGCTGTGAGGAAGTTCTTGCTCTTCTCCAGTCAGCTGGCAGTGAGAGGGATCCCGTTTAACCTCTCGTCTCAGGAGGACATCATCCTTCCCATTACTGGCACACCATCGTTCTTTGTCGGAGTGGACTTCAGTGCAGAGGACAATTCGATCTTTTTCTCTGACACTGCCAAGGACATTATTTTCAAGCAGAAAGTAGATGGGACTGGTAAGACCGCTGAGTGTTGGTTCAAAATCGATGACCAGCAACATTTCACTTTTGTATGGAAAAATTGGTGAACTTATATGTAAAATTACCAAACGTTCGACACTGCAAAGTGGATGTGGAATGTTCGACACTTCAAAGTCGATGTGTCTGCTATAAGGCCCATTTAAAAACTTCTGTTTTTCTGTTGCTCTGTCCTTTTCTGAAGATCATGATCCTTATGATTATGAAAAGATTTTATTTTGGTTTCACTTCGTCAATTGGTTTAATTAATATGAACTTTTGTTGTGTGCACAGAGCTGTAGCTGTAGTGAAGTCCGTCTCAATCCTCCGAATCCTCCCGGGTGACCTCATAACACCATGTCCTCACCCTACCCTCATTACGAGAGTTATTAGTTCACGTATAATAAAATTTTGTTCTGGTTGTGAATCAAATTTTGACAGCAGGCAGTTTAACAGCCAGAGTCTTCTCTGTGAGAATCATGGTTACAGTTCACAGGGTTACAGAACAGGCAGGCATGTTTAATAAAGGCAAATCCAAATTCAGTTAACTATGGAAAAGAGGGAGGGTTCAGGGAACATAGTGAATAACTGCAATCATATTACATATAAGACTTTACAGGGGAAATGGGCAAAAAAGGGGGAACATACACACTAGGGTGTAACCGAATATGAACACATTATTTTGTTTAAACAGATGATGTGTGCTAAACAGATACAAATATAGATACTAATACTGGAGGTGCACAGTTTTATGGAAAGCTTGCCAGAAAGGTTCACTGGTCATCTGGTTGAGACTAATGTGCATCAGGACTGGGATCCCATGGGATGCAACAAGAAAATCGCGCAAGTGGGAAGTTTTTCCTTTGATGCGGGTGTGAGGGAGCGTCAGATGAGAAGCTTGTGGAACAAACATTGACCACACTGTGCGATGCATTTACAGTGTTTATTTATGACATGCTGATAGTGCTGACATTTCTGCCTCTGTTTTTTTCCATATTTAATTAAAAACAGGTAAACAGATATTTGAAGAGATAGTGGCATTGCATTACACCCCTATACACTAAGTAATGCGACCAAATAAGAGTAAAGAAATAACAGGTGGTAAGAACAGTGCAGATGTGAAGCAGGAGCTGGGAAAATCAGGAAATATATAGTATACAAAACACAAGGTACCCTTCCGTTTGTTAATTGGCCTTTCACATTTCTTTCCTTGCTTCCCACTGCTTCTGTTTCTTCATGTTGTAGCTATGCCAAAAGTATTGTAAAATTAGTTGTCTTTGCTCACTAAGGTACCACTATAAAGCAGTGACTCATGGCTTAGCTATATCGGCTGTCGCTGAGCATTTGTCTATTCACAGCAAGGTGTGATTACTCACTAAAGTAACATTACTATAAACATTATTGAACATGTATATCATCACAGGCTTTAATGTTGTAGGCTTACAAGATTCTACTTATTAACTAATATAATATAGTATTGTTTAAAGGAAATTAAAGAAAATTTAATCTTTGTGTCCATTTTTAATTTAAGTATTCTTATTTATTTTGTATCTGTTATTCTTATCATGTTATTAGGATTTAGATGAGGTGAGGAATTTATACCTTATACCATATATTTATCAAGTTGTTGAGCTTAATATGTTTCACTGTTGTATACTTTGTCTTCTTTTTTATCCCAACAGAGTCCCTCCATGAACGTCGGTTAGCTCATCTCCCACACCTCCTAGACCGAATACTGACCTATAGTTTCTTGGATATGACGACAGACCCACGTTATCGGAGTATATCAGTTATGAAAGTAGCGGACAAATCCAGGAGAGCCATCATCCGCAACCTGAACAACCCCAGATCTATAGTGGTGCATCCAATAGTTGGGTGAGTTAAAATGAGATTAGCTAACAGATGGTACTGAATGGCTTTTCTGCATGGCTATATCATTTTATTTTAAAAAAAGTACTTTATTCATTGTGTTTGCTGTGTTATTACAGTTTTAAGATTGACATAAACCTGTATCCTCAGAAATGTCATTGATTAAAAACAGGATTGTAAACTTGGGTGAGAAATCACAGTCATGTTTGTAACGTCGAGTGAAAACACGAGTCATTGAGCAGGACCAAGCCTGGAACAAGGCTCAGGGGGCCTCACTTTCACCTCAGGTCTCTGTTTCCTTAAGACCATGAAAAGCATTAGCAAGCTGGCCACTTTTATCCAGTCACACCTACCATAATGCAGGAGTTGCTCACCCATTCACACACTGTTCCTACTTTGAACCCAGAGCAGATAAAGGGAGTCTTTATGCACTGCTAGTGGGACATTTCCAATAGCTTCAAAGTCATAAGTCCTCTCAGCCCAGGAGACTAGATTAGTGCTGCATGAAGGCTGGTATTGTGGTGCCTTTTAAGAACTTGGCTCAAGAGAGATGACCCTACAGGGTTCTTGAATAAACTGTCGATACCTTTTAGTTTATATATAGAAATCTAGGTGAGAGTTTTAAGAAGCTTCCTTTACAGGCAGATTGTTGCTGGGCGAAGGTGGAGGATTCAAACTGTGATTTAAGCCTGTGTCTATGTGTTTTTGCCAGCTTCATTTTCTGGACAGACTGGTACCGTCCGGCAAAAATTATGCGGTCCTGGTGTGATGGGTCTAATGCCCAGCCGATTGTTAACACCACATTGGGCTGGCCTAATGGCCTTGCTATCGACTGGAGGTAAGCCAAACATCCTAATACTTAATGACTTGAGAAATAAAAGAAATAAACCATTAGTGTGCCACGCTTGGCAGCAAGACCACAAACCAGACTAAAAAGCTATATTTCTCTTTTTTATGCGTAACTGTCAGTCTTCACTGTCACTGTCAAAACCTTAAATGTTTAATATGTGGCAGGTTGGACTTTTAATGTTAACTCAACTGAAAGCTAGCTAATCTCCCCAGAAACATGAGCTGCCCTAATCCTACTTATCTGAACTTTATATGAAAGCTGTCTCTCAATCTGTTCCTATTCACTCTCCCTGTTCTATTTTTACTCCCTAGCTCCATGCGTTTGTATTGGGTTGATGCTTTCTTTGATAAGATTGAGCACAGTACTTTTGATGGGCAGAACAGATTGGCATTGGATCGGATTACACAGATATCTCATCCATTTGGACTTACTATTTATGGAGGTGGGTCATCATATTTATAATCATAATATGAAAACATGTTATAGCTATATATATATTATTTAGTTAAACTTTGTGTTGTTTTTTTTTTATTAACCCTCCGGGACCTACAAGGAACCTGGAATTCCCATCTCACATTATTAAAGCTTGTCAGTTTATTATCAAAAGCAACTGTTATCTAGGGCTTTAATGGAAAGACATAAGACCTGAATATTTTCCTATGAGTAGTGTTAGCTTCCACACCTCCAAATCTGTGGAATCCAAACACATTTTTGAATGGGTCGCTGTATGTATTAGTCAGCAACTCTGCAAAATCACTTTATTGTGTATTTGCGTAAATCCACTAGCCAGTGAGTTTGAAATATACATTGAAAACAAGTGGACTGTAAGGTAAAATATAAAATAATAAAATATAAATAACACCTTTGGCATAGGATTAACATACTTTTAGAAATAGTAAGCAATTTGTTTATTATTATATAATTTATTATAATATTTTATAAATATATTTTATTATATTTATTATATTTACTTCCTAGTTGTGTCACTCTTGACTAATTTACATCACGATTAAGGACATAATATCCAGTATATGTAATGTGAGAGAAGTAAAGAATCATGGGTCAAAGGTCATTCACTTGTACTCTGTGTTTCTGCTGTAGGTTATGCATACTTCACAGACTGGCGTCTTGGAGGAATCGTCCGTGTTCGGAAAACAGATGGTGGAGAGATGATGGTTATCCGGCGAGGAATCAGCCACATTATGCATGTCAAATCTTTCAATGCTGACTTGCAGACTGGTGAGGGGCCTGTCATCCATTCCCTCTATCAACTCCATATTTCACTCTCTTTTGTTCTTTCTTTCTGTGCTCAATCCTGAAGGGTTTGGGGGATAGGGGAGTGCAGTATATCCATGCCTTACTAGAGTCCATTTTCTTCAAAGTATGTTTCTGACCTTCTTCATCATCTCATATTCAAAACTGATATGGACATATTACAGTTCACACCTGTGGTACTGAAAGATTGTGTTCTGCATTTCCTTTCTGTTTTCTCAATTAGGTTCCAACTTCTGCAACAGGCCATCAAATCCTAATGGTGACTGCAGTCACTTCTGCTTTCCTGCACCGTACTCCCAGCGCGTGTGTGGCTGCCCTTACGGCATGAAGCTTGCACCCAATCAGCAGACCTGCGTGGATGATCCATCCAGTGAGCCACCCACATTGCAGTGTGGCTCCAACTCCTTCTCCTGCTCCAATGGGAAGTGTGTCCCTACCAGCTACCAATGTGATGGTGTAGACGACTGCTATGACAACAGTGACGAGGCCAACTGTGGAACTAACAGTAATATATTTATTCAGTTTTCTATACATTTATAAGCTGAGTAGTGAAACCACTCTTTTGAAAATAAGACAAGATATTTTTTGTCTTGTTTCTGGTTTAACAAAAAAATCTACTCTTCAGACAATACCTGCTCCTCCTCTGCCTTCACCTGTGCCAACCAGCGCTGTGTGCCCAGGAATTGGCGCTGCGATGGGCACAATGACTGTTTTGATGGCAGTGATGAAAGAGACTGTCCTACCCAGACCCCAGGCACATGCCAGGCTGACCAGTTCAGCTGTGCCAACCACCGGTGCATCCCGCGCACTTGGCTTTGTGACACAGATAATGACTGTGGTGATGGCTCTGATGAAACCAACTGTGGTAAGAAACTTCTGAGTGTTTCATGTTTGTTTGGTTCATGCCTATCCTGGAACATTTCATATTTCTTCCTGTTCATGATCATGTTGCTTTCTGATTGGTAGATGCTATAGGCACATGTCACCCAGGTCAATTCCAGTGTCCTGATCACCGCTGTATTGATCCTGCCTATGTATGTGATGGAGACAGAGACTGTGTGGATGGAGCAGATGAGCAGGGCTGTGGTAAGAGTGATTCTGATACACATAATATTATAAAAATCTAGCTTTCCCTTAGACTTTCTCTCTTAAAGAAGCAGTGCAGCCAAGCGAAGTATAACTCATTGACTGTAGTATGACCTGAATTATACCCCTGAATTATTTACTCTGTTACTTTGCAAACTTGCTGTATTTACTGCTGCAGTTTACAACTGTACTGGCTATGAGTTCAAGTGTGCCAATGGACACCAGTGTGTAAACTCCTACTACCGCTGTGATGGGGTTTTTGATTGCAACGATCGCTCTGATGAATCTGGCTGCCGTAAGTTTAACATATCACATATCACTTATCAAAAAAAGGGCATAGCCTTTAAGTTCAGTAGAACAAGATTCCTATTCCAATCTTTGACCTTGTAGCCACCAGACCACCGGGCATGTGCCACCACGAGAGTGAGTTCCAGTGCCAGTCGGACGGTACCTGTTTGCCTTCTGCATGGGAGTGTGATGGTCACGCGGACTGTGAGGACGGCTCAGATGAGCACCACGGGTGTCCCCCGCGCACATGCCCTACCTCACTCTTCCGCTGCGACAATGGCAACTGTGTGTTTCGCAGCTGGCTGTGTGATGGGGACAATGACTGCCGCGATGGCAGTGATGAGCGTGACTGCCCTACTCCACCATTCCGCTGCCCCAGCTGGCAGTGGCAGTGCCCTGGCCACACAGTGTGTGTCAATACAAGCAAAGTGTGTGTATTATATGGACTGACGGGTTTGCCTCGACTACTCAGAGGTGAGACGTCATTCAGTAATATAAAAACGAGAGACTGGGCTAAGGACGATTGCTTTAAGATATTCAGTAGGGCCAGTTTAGCCAAAATAGCATGATAGGTTACAGATATTGTACAGCTTTTTCCAAAATGCTGTTTACTTTTTTAACTGTTTATGCTGGTGTACTCAACATACTGTGTGTTTTTAACACTTTACACTCTCAGGACCTGTTGTGCCCAAGGTAAGAACTGGGTGACATAAAAATGACATCAATACCCTAGTAAATATCATGTCATCATTGACTTATTATTCCTTTAAGATGGACATCTAACTACGAAGCTGGGAGTTTAAGGGGTTAAAGATTAGTTTCGTCTTTATTAACAGTAGTTGTTATTAAATTACAGAAATGCTGTTGGCTGCAGTTATATAGTTATCTAACAGCCTATATTATGCAGTTTACTTATGCAATGTATTGCAAATAATATATTTTTTTAAAGTCTGATAGGATTGAAATGTATAAGTATGATGGGCTTTTTTGTTTGGTGTAAAAAAAGTTTAAATTAATGATTTTTGGATAATTATGGTTAAAATCTGCCATTCTTATATGTGTTATTTAATATTGTTTTGAAATAAGGCTTGATATGAGAAATCATATGTGTCAAATCATGCATGTGTGGCTCTGATCTGGTAATTTAAAGTGATCAGTGATATCCCTTTTCCATGTTCCCCTCACTGCTTTCAGATGAGCATTTACCAGGTAGGCCAAATCCTTAATAATCCACAATTCCCTGCATGTAACTCTGATTTACCCCATTGTCTGTTTCACTGTGCTTACTAATTATCCGCTTATAGATAAATTATAGAATGTAACTGAAGATGGAATTGTATGTAGTAAAAATGTTTAGTGCAGTGTGTAACATTAATTCTAGTGTTAATAGTGTCTAATACTGTAATAGAACACTTTATATAGATGTATTAAAATGCATGTGAAATATATTGTATGTCAGGCTGTAATAATATTGTTGAAAATGTTGAAAAAGACAATCAGTAGATAGAACTATTGTATCACCGACATTTCTTAAGCGTTTTTTTGTTGTTGCACTCTTTCTTTAGACCAAGAGAGTTGCTCAGACAACAATGCAGGCTGTACTCATGGCTGTATCCAAGGTCCGTTTGGGGCACAATGCACATGTCCAGTGGGCTATCAGTTAAGCAATGACTCAAAGACATGTGAGGACATAGATGAGTGTGATCCCCCTGGCCTGTGTAGCCAGCATTGTTTTAACGAGCGAGGCTCTTTCCGCTGTCACTGCCAAGAGGGCTACACACTCGAAGGGGATGGGCGCACCTGCAAGGCCTCAGGTATGTATCTCTACAGGACAGAAGAAGAGGCAGAAAATGTATTCTGTATACCCAAACTACAAATGTAAAGGCAGCTGAACCCATTTGTGTTTCTCCAATTCCTTGACATGAAATAACCCCTACCAAAATTACATTGCCACAGTTGTAGCTTCAGGATTAGGGTTGATAGTAGGACTGGAATTGGTGGAATGGAGCCATGTGTGCTGCCGTCTGCTCCTGCCTCCTTCTCACTGGCCTCTGATCGGATTACTGCAGATAAGACAAATAACATATATGTCAGTCAGAAACGTTCAGATGGGGTAATTAGGTCTAAATCACAAGACAAAGGCTTGTTTATGAGCTGTGCTTCTGACATAGAACCATCCAGCGGAGAGATAACCTGCTGAAGAATGCTGACATTTGATATAGTTTTTTTTTTCTAGACATTATTCTACCACAGAGCTCCTTTCTGTGCTACTCTTAAGCTGTCTAAGGGTTTATAACTTTTTAATCTAATCTTCGACTGATAGAAGGAGCATGCTGAAAATGTGGATTTGCAATTTTTGGCATCACAGCGTTGTTCTTTTCATAATCTGACAGGATCTCGGGAGGCCGTTCTACTGGTGGCCAGTCGTAATCAGATAATAACTGATGACATCATATCACAGCCGAATGTCGTGCGGTCCCTTGTTCGAGACGGCCGGAACATTGTGGCACACCTAAAACTGAGACACTGTCTGGCACACATAACCAGACTATGGTGGGTCCTGTTCTATACCTCGCGTGTATTTTTTGGCAGTGATAGGACTGTGGTAATGACTCAGTTCTTCTTCAGTAAAGCTGAGCAGACTTCTATTGCAAAAAGCACCAAGATATGATATAAACAAATTCTTAGTATTTTTTGGAGGAGTTTATCTCACAAACCATTATATCACTGACAGCCTCTCTTCACACTTGCAGATCTTTGACAGTGGCGTGACAGTCACTGAGAGTATTGCAGTTGACTGGGTGGGTAGAAACTTGTACTGGACAGACTACATCCTAGAGACCATAGAGGTGGCCAAACTGGATGGCTCCCATAGAGCAGTGCTCCTCAGTGAGAATGTCACTAATCCTAGAGGCCTCGTGCTGGACCCCAGGAACGGGTAAGTGCACTGACACGTAATTAAGAAACGTACAGTAAGAACATGTAAGGAATAAAACACAACTGATGCTGTTATAGGAAAATAATCAACAAATGTTTGTGTGATTCTACCATTGTTACCACCCTGAAGTTGATTATTTTCCTATAACAGCACATCCCAAAGTGTTTTATTCATTTTATACCACATTTAAATTATTTACATTACTTAAAGAACAGCAACATTTAATTAAATAAGTGTTAGTGAAAATTAATTCTCAGCGTTTCTGTGTGTTTCAGTTTTCACCTTATGTTCTGGACAGACTGGGGAAGAAACCCTCGCATTGAGAGAGCCAGCATGGATGGCAAGCAGAGGACCACCATCATCACCAACAAGCTTTACTGGCCCAATGGCCTGACCATAGACTATCCCAATAATCTACTCTACTTTGCTGATGCCTACCTGGATTTCATTGACTACTGTGACTACGATGGTAACAACCGCAAACAAGTTCTAGCCAGTGATCTGGTGAGACATCCTTTGCTGCCATTTATTTCAATGTAACTGTTTTAGACCTTAAAACATGTGATTAAAATCTGCCCTTGTCTCTCAATAAAAAGGTACTGCAACATCCGCATGCAATTACCATTTTTGAGGATTATGTGTATTGGACTGACAGATACATCAGTCGTGTGATCCGGGCCAACAAGTGGCACGGAGAGAACCAGACAGTGATGCTATATAATGTGCCTCAGCCCATGGGTCTGGTGGCAATGCACCCAGTCAGACAGCCAGCAGGTACATTTCTAACAAAACAGAATATTTTAAACATTTTTTTTTCCACAGGCTTCTGACAAATAGGCATGTGTTATATGTATAATAACGTGTATAATTTTCCAGATAACTTCACCTGGTTGTGCTTCCTCTTTGCCTAGGTGACAATCCATGTGCAGTGAGCCCCTGCACACATATCTGTCTTCTGTCTGCGGTTGGCCCAAGGTTTTACTCCTGTGCTTGTCCTTCAGGCTGGATACTGGCTAATGACCAGCTCACCTGTACTAGAGGTATTTCACACTAGCTCTGAGGAAGCCACCTGCCCATTAGTGCAACTAGCAACAAAATGCTTTTGCTTTATGCTGGTGTTTCAGAGTACCTTATATATAGGAATTAGATTTTACTTTTCTAAGAAATATTGTCCAGAAAATATGATAGGAAGAGTATTAGTATAATCCCCATTTGCTCAACAAGCGACCATGTGGTGTTTTTGTCTCCCCGGCAGTCTTTTTTTATTCATTCTGTGAATACCATGGAGTTTCACTGTACTTAGAAAATATATATGGAACGTAATGGGAAGTAATACATGGTCTCATTGAAGTTTCTAAGCTTAGTGAGCATGTGTATCAGTGAGCTTACCTGTCCCTAGGGTCCAGCTTGTGATCTCTGAGCATGGTGACGATGTGACTTTTTCTTTTTTTTTTGAGAATGGTGTCTGTCTCTTTCACTTTGGCCTTGTTCCAGTTAATCTCCTCCTCCCGTATGGAACAAAGTAGTAGTCATCAGTGACACTGGATATGTATTTCATGAGGCACAGATCTTGTCAACAGCATCCCATTTTCAACTTGCTCTGCCTCTCTGAGGGCAAATATTTGTAATTGTAAAAGCTCTTATCTTAGCTTATATTTAAGGTTGAGCTAAGAACTTTAATCTTAAACCCAGTAGTTTCTCTTTATGGCAATGATCCAGCCACTCTCAGGTTTCGGGTTTTGTCAGTAATGTCAAGCACATTTTGCCCTAAGAGATGAATGAATGATGAATGCCCACTGATCGTAATCTCTGATGATACAGCAGAATGTGCTCTCAGAGCACAACTTTCATCAAATTTATGCTAGCCAAGTCATTCTGACAAAACTACAGTGTCTATCAATCTTATCGGGATGACGTTATGATTTTATTATTATTTATCCAATTTTTGGGTGTGCTAGTTTTAGGTTTAGGTCATAAAGCCATCCACACATCTGTCATTGTGTGTAAATAACTTTACATTTGAATCGATTGCTGTATGATATGGTACTTGCGTAACATTCTTTTACAGTGGACGATCCTTTCCTGGTGGTTGTTAGGGACAGCATAATTTATGGTATTTCTCTCAACCCTGATGAAAAGAGCAACGATGCCATGGTGCCAATCGCTGGCCTGCAGAACGGATACGATGTTGATTTTGATGATTCTGAGCAGATGATCTACTGGGTTGAACACCCTGTAAGTCTGAGAGAAAATTTATTTCCCTAGCCATCTACCTTCTGTTGTTAGTGAGTCAGGTTGATGGAGT
>CM074949.1:19378310-19393637 GCA_037577455.1 Pangasius macronema
TAATCTTATTTTACAGCCTTAGGGTGCTGTCACACTTTGCATTTGTTTTATCCACCAGTGCAGGTTTTGCAAGTTATCTTATAGGAAGCAGCAGCAAGACTGCAGCTCCTTTTAAAAAGCACTGCAACCAGGTTGCAAGTTGGAGGCCAAGAGAGAAAAACATCTCTCTCGATTTTCTGCTTCCAAAGTCACAGTAAAGGCAAACAGCTTTCTCATCTGCTACATTAAACAAACCTTTAATAAGAAATCTAAGCTAGATAGCAAGCTAAGCTAGTTAGCCTATACTAGCTAGAACTGGTATTGTTATGGTGTCCATGTTAAGGTGCTCCGGCCAGAGCATTTTAATGCCTAGTGTGAAAGCACCCTTAAGCACTCGGAAATCACTAAATCACTAAACATTCTAAATAATCAATGATGTGATTTCTATTATCTGACACACGAAATAAGATAAGGTGATTATTCATTCATCAATACAGGGTGAGATCCACAGGGTGAAGTCAGATGGCACTAACAGGACTGAGTTTGCCCCAGCAGCCATTTTGGGATCTCCAGTGGGCTTGGCTCTTGACTGGATGAGTCAAAACCTATACTACACCAACCCATCCTCGCAGTCCATAGAGGTTCTACATCTTACAGCCTCGCATTAAAAGATAGTTAAAAAATAAGAAATTAATTGCTTATCTGAAAAACAATTATTTACTTTGTAAATGTTGTGGGTCATCATTTCACTTGAATGTTTGTTTATTTAGGTTCTGAGGCTGAAAGGAGAGGTGCAGTACAGGAAAACTCTCATCACCAATAACGGCACCCCAACTGGTGCAGGTTCACCGGTTGGCATAGCAGTGGACCCGGCACGTGGGTAAGGCCCAGTTTAGCAGCACCTTGCCATGAAGTCTGCCAAGTCAGTCTGATTTCATGCTCAGCAACACACCCAGTACACAGAGGTTGCTAGAAATCCCAACCAGCACTTAGTGCAGTCAGTGTAACAGTGAAATGACACCAAGAAATAATATGCTTAGTGCTAACTAAAACTTAATACTAAACCTTATTTTAGTATCTTGAGTCCTTATAATGCATATAGTCAATAGGTACTCCATATCTGCTCTATGTGCTGTGTTTCAGGAAAATGTACTGGACAGATCAAGGGACAGAGAGCGGCATTCCAGCCAAGGTGGCATGCGCAGACATGGACGGGTCCAATTCAGTTGTACTCTTCACCAACAACCTGGACCATGTGGAGTTTATCACTATAGACATTAAAGAGAACAAACTTTACTGGGCCGTCACAGGGACTGGAGTGGTGAGCTGCGTCTACTCCNCCCTTTTACATTAACTATTACTGCATTTATTAAAATAAGTATACATACCTTCTATTACTCTTTTAAAACCCAAAACAGATTGAGAGAGGAGATCCAAACGGTTCAAACCGCATCACAGTGGTTAATGGCTTGTCTCACCCATGGGGTGTGGCTGTGCATGGGCCCTACCTCTACTTCACTGATAGGGACTTTGAGGTGATTGAACGTGTGGATAAAGCCACAGGATCCAGCAGAGTTGTGCTGAGGAACAATGTGCCTGGTCTCAGAGTTCTCAAAGTGCACTACAGAGATAGTGAGTAACAGTTATTCAACACTTGAGCTCCTTTTTATTATAACTGCAACTAGTGGCAGATATTGGGGTTATTTAGGTCTTAATTTGGATAAGCATTTTGAGATATTGGGGTAAACTCAGGTATTGTGCAGTGTAGATGGACAGGTATGGAACAGTGATTTTTGTGCAGCATGATCCAGTTCAAAATGGATGAATCCGGAGTTTGAAGTGAATGGCAGTACTGCTTTAAACGTTTTAAAAGAGGAGGATTTCTGTAATATTTCTGTAAATGTACAGTACATATGCACAATCTGTCTCTCATTTCTTCTCTCTCTAGCCTCTGCCGGCTCCTCTAATGGCTGTAGTAATAATGTTGGCGCATGTGAGCAGCTGTGTCTGCCTCGACCTGGAGCCCTGTTCTCCTGTGCCTGTGCTACAGGCTTCAGACTCAATGCTGATAACAGGACCTGTGCTCCGTACCAGTCCTATGTGGTCATCTCAATGCTGACTGCCATCAAGGGATTCAGTCTGGAGGGAGTAGATCATTCTGAGGCCATGGTGCCTGTGGCAGGGAGAGGTTGGTATTTTACACAGCTGAGTGTGCGTCAGTATATGTAGCACACAAGAATTAAGTTGTATAAAGGAGAATATTAGCTGAAAGTTTATAGAATTACAATTACAATTACAATTTTTTTTATAATGCTATACTGTTCTAGAGAAAACATGTTGAATATACATATTCACTTTTGAGTGTATATGTGTATATTACTCAAGAATTCATGGAAATATTAAAAAAAAAAAATGCAGATGCTTGCAATATTGCATCCTCTGAGCCCTGAGATGCTGTCATTTCATTATTAGGTGCACCAACCATAGAGGTCTCTTAGTAGTTATATAATTATGATTGTATTCCATCCGTTTATATACACAGTTTTTTAGTACCCCCCTAATTTATCTATCTTTGGAAACCACCATAGGCCCACCACTGACGAGATATTTATTTGATATTAGACCATTTTCACCACTGCAGTGTCACTGACATGGTAGTGGTGTCTTGGTGGGTGCTGCACTGGTATGTGTGTATCAGGGACAGTAGAGTTGCTCCACTGATAACAAATGAGTAATGGCTCATTGATGGCCCACATTCATCATGTTCACACATTGCTCTGGAATGATAGCGATTAACTCAACCACAACTACAACTCTCCTTTGATGGTACCAGCTGAGCCATTTTCACCCCAAAATTTAAATGCGGCACAACCTAATTTTTTACATTTAGGTGATGTTTGTTCAACATTTGTGCCACTTTTGGCCCACAATCCACTTTTCCTTTCCATCACTGCCCTTGTGCCTTAACTGTATCTTATTTGGCCCTTATGTGGTGTTTTATTTTTATTTCAAATAGCATTGTGCATTCTTATTGGCCACTGTATTAATTACACTTAACTTGTTAGTCCACCTAGTCCACCTACCTACTGATCATCCCAGTGTACCAATGGACAAGGTAGAGGAGGGATGACAAATTGTGCTTAGCAGATGGGCTACAGTCTGTAATTGCCATAGGGTAGATTTACCTGATTACATTGCCACTGTGTGTAGATACAAGCTAGGAGTACCAAACTTGCCACTGAGTGTATTCTACCAATATATGTATATTCAGCCAGTCCAGTAGTATCCATGTGTATGTCCCACAGGTCGAAATGTTCTGCATGTGGATGTGCACATGCCGTCTGGGTTCCTGTACTGGTGTGACTTTAGCAGCACCGTCGCCTCTCAGAATGGTATCCGTCGGATAAAGCCTGACGGATCTGGATTCCGCAGCATTGTAACTTCTGGGATTGGACGCAATGGGATCCGTGGCATTGCCGTGGACTGGGCAGCAGGTGTGTGGTTGTTCTTAATCATGCTCTGTATTTTGACAGTGGAACGCAATCACAATATATAACCTTCAAAGAAGAAATAAGCTGTTACAGGACCTACTGCTCTCTGCATCTCTTGCTTGAGTGTGAATATGTTAGAAGTCAAAGTGTGTCTAGGGTTTTCCATTTGATGGTGTGTAAGATAACCATAAGAAGCTTTTCAGCTGGGTCACCCCACTCAACTAATGGCATGGAAGATCTAATCCTTTGGTGTAACCTGAGGAATTTTGGTGGCTCTGCTATGGTCTGACCTTGGTATAGAACAGCAGAGTACAGAGACTATGGTTGAATGAGAGTTTTCACTAGCAAGCATGTAAATTATTAAAAGTGCATCAGTTTTAGAGTGTCAATCAACTTTGGGCATTATACTGTCACTGTGTGCACTTACTATTTTTTATTTTCATCTTTTCAATTCCATATTAGATTTTTTTCTCAGGCTTCGACTACATTGCATTATGCCTAACTAATAATATTGCATAATATTTCAGCACCATACATGCACAGAAAACCAGCATCACGAACAACTGCATTGATTATGATGGTGCCAAATTAAAAGGGAAATCTTAACATTAAGTGTGTGAGTAAGCTGGTGGGCCACCACACGCCACCAGAACAGCTTCAATTTACTATGGCATAGATTCTACAAGTCTCTGGAAGGGTACTGGAGGGATGAACACCGTTCTTACAAGATATTCTCCCAGTTTGTGTCACTCCAAATTCTCCCATAGGTGTTCAATTGGTTTGTGATCTGGTGATTATGAAGGCCTTAGCTTATGAATTACATCATTTTTCATACTCATCAAACCATTCAGTGATCCCTTGTGCCCTGTGGATGGGACAGGGTTATCTTTGAAGAAAACTGTTCCATTAGAAGAAATGTTTCATCATAGGATAAATGTGATCAGTCAGAATAACTTCCTTCTAAGGGAGCAAAGCAACAAAATATCAACAAATTTTGTCCTTTAATTTGTCACTTGTCTGTACATGTCTATAGTATACTGAACATAAAATCTGTACATTCTTGAAGAGGAAGCCTTGTGAGGGTGCATACATTTTTTCAAGCATGACATCAAAACCTTGAAAGAGGTACACTGTGCTTCAGCTATGCAATTCTTTGCTGTTTGCAGGAGCTTTTATCACACAGGGCTTTGGTTCTCCCATATAGTTACAACATAGCTACACTGTGGATAGAATTGGACGGGAGTAAGAGTAGAAATGCTGGGCTGTAATGCGACAAGATATACTTTTCTTTATCACCACCTTTAAATGTGAAAGACAAGATTCCTCAGATTCGGTCAGCAATTTTGTCATGATTGAACACTGAAGGGTTACAGAGTCATAAATTGACTCTGTTGATCTGATCATGCCAATCTGATTTCACCTTCACAATAATTAAACCCCAGAGTGGTAACTGAGAAATGAAAGATAAGAGAACAGAAGATATGACCCGTCAACTTTCCATAATTCTTGTAGTATTTGTATTGATTATTAGCACAGATAACATATTCATCAGGTTAGTTATAATATTATCACAACAGTTGACCACACTATAAATGATTTTTCTCTGTATTCGGACAGGGAACCTGTACTTCACAAATGCCTTCTTGACAGAGACCTACATTGAAGTTGTTCGACTTAACACCACTTTTCGACGTGTCCTCCTGAAGACCCAGGTGGACATGCCTCGTCACATTGTTGTTGACCCCAAAAACAGATTTCTCTTCTGGGCGGACTATGGTCAGAACCCCAAGATTGAAAGAGCTTTCCTGGATGGTACCAACCGGACCGTGCTGGTCACATCTGGCATTATCACACCCAGGGGGCTTGCTCTGGACCACAGGAATGGCTACATCTACTGGGTAGACGACTCACTGGACATGATTGCAAGGGTTCGGCCTGATGGAGGTGAGACAGAGATTGTACGGTACGGAAGCCGCTATCCAACTCCCTATGGCATCACCGTGTTTGAGAATAACATTATCTGGGTGGATAGGAACCTGAAAAAAGTTTTCCAGGTCAGTAAAGAACCAGGAAACACTGACCAACCAGTGGTGATCAGAGACAACATTAACATGCTGAGAGACGTCACCATTTTTGACCAGAGGATGCAGCCCTTCTCAGCACAGGAGCTTAATAACAATCCCTGTTTAGTGTCTAATGGAGGCTGTGCTCATTTCTGCTTTGCACTGCCTAGCGCTCAGACCAAGAAGTGTGCTTGTGCCTTTGGGAACCTGGCTGTGGATGGTATGACCTGTGTGGTGTCTCGAGATGATTACCTCATATACACTACAGAGAGTACGGTTCGCTCACTACGGCTGGACCCTGACGATCATTCCCTGCCTTTCCCTGTGGTCAACGTGGCCCGGACCGCTATAGCACTGGATTATGACAAGTTGGACAATAGGGTTTATTTCACCCAAAGCTCTGGAGCAGGACAGAGCAAGATCAGCTACATTAGCTTATCATCTCCTACCTCACCTGCTACTGTGGTGGCTTCAGGTACTGTAAAGCAATACACTGTACGCTTTATATACTTCTGTATTTATTTCTTTTTTTATTTCACAGTGTGGCTATGGTGCATGCAACAGATGTTTTGTGTCTCAAAGGCTTGAAATTATACAAGCCCCTTGATTTTGATTAGATAATGAACAGTAAAATGTACTGTATATGCAATTATTTATCCAAGAATCTTTAGCTTCAGTTAGCGCTAGTGTGATATTAATAATTCAGTCATTTCATTGTAGAACAGGGTCCTAAAATGTCTTACTCTTGAGCAATTTAACGAGTGAAAGTTTAGCGTTCCAAGATGCAGGTTTTTTTAGCCTAGCTGTAGTTGGACAAGCATGTTTAAGTAATATGGTATGTCTTTTGTATATGTAGATCTGGGTGCTCCTGATGGTATTGCCTATGACTGGATTAATAAGAGGATCTATTACAGCGACTATGTTAATCAGACCATCAACTCCATGGCTGTGGATGGGTCACAGAGGACTCTTATAGCTCATGTGCCCAGACCACGAGCCATCATGCTGGACCCGTGCAGTGGGTAGGTTTCTATCACCTGTTAGCAGAATGTACTCTAGTAATATTATTGGTGCTATATGCTGAAACCATCTATAATTTTACAGCTGTCCTCTTACATGTCTCATTAGACTTAAATTCTTAGATTCTGGTGAATAAAATACCCTTTACTTACCACATCCATCACAATTGCTAATCTCGTTCCACGTTTCTTTCAATTCCTATTTAAGATTTTTTTTTCTGTCCTTAGATACATGTACTGGACTGACTGGGGAACCAATGCTAAGATTGAGCGTGCAACTCTGGGTGGAAATTTCAGAACTGAGATTGTTAACAGCAGTTTGGTTTGGCCTAATGGTCTTACCTTGGACTATGATCAACAGAGGCTCTACTGGGCTGATGCCAGCTTGTAAGTTTCTGTACCATCTCTGCCTGTATTTGTGTTATACAGTTGGTCTACCACATAAATCAGTTAAATGTGCTTTTAACCACAATCCACGAATCATTTTTTGTTTGTTTGTTTATTTCTGTGTAAACAGACAGAAGATTGAGCGTTGTTCCCTGACGGGCACTAACCGTGAAGTAATCGTTAGCACAGCCGTTTACCCATTTGCCATGACTGTGTATGGACAGCACATTTTCTGGACAGATTGGAACACACGTAGCATCTATAGAGCCAACAAGCACGATGGCTCGGACCAGAGGGTTATGATCCAGAACCTTCCATCCCGGCCTATGGACATCCATGTGCTGTCCAACAACAAACAGCAGCAGTGCAGCAGCCCTTGCTTACAATTTAATGGAGGCTGCAGCCATATCTGCACTCCAGGTGATGAACAACTTGTGTTCTTTTTTATTAGAGCATTCTGGCATAAAACTACCTTTTTTTTGTCAGTCAGTGTGTAGAAATGAATACAGTAGATGTATCCACAGATAAATTTTGTTCAGAGTGTCCCTTTAACTGTTCATCTTCTTTGATTCATATTATAAATCTCTGTTTAAGTTCAAAACAGCTTCTCAAGTTATAGATAATTAGGCCTGTTTCTCTCAGTAACAGGCATTTTGCTGTGCTTAGGTCCTCAGGGGGCAGAGTGCCAGTGTCCATCAGAAGGTCGCTGGTACCTGGCTGACAACAAATACTGCATTCCTGATAATGGCACTCGCTGCCAGCCGAGCCAGTTCACCTGCATGAACGGTCGCTGCATCCGCGCAACATGGAAGTGTGACAATGACGATGACTGTGGTGATGGCAGTGACGAACTGGAGAGAGTGTGTGGTAAGATAGGCGTGTGCCATTGTTTCAAGCCGTATAGTCTTTAACCTAACCTACACTGTGATTATCTCTTACTATTTGTTGACATGTATGCTCGTATCCAGTCACCTTTTCGAGGTATTTAAGAGTTTGTTCATTTTAAGTGCACTTGCTATGACTTTGTGGAACCTGAGTTTGACTGCTTTTAAACTTGGTGGCTTTTTTTCCCAGAAAAAGAAAAGAACTAGCTGGAGCTACATTTGTGCTGATGTCCAAAAAACTGCAAACTGTAATCATAACAATGTTTTTGTCAACAGATGAGCTGCTTGTGTCTGTATGTTAAAGTGTTAAAGTAGGATTGGGTTAAAGTCACATTGCGTACCAGTGAATATCCTAAAAATAGTTGCAATTTTAGCTATATTGCAACATTAGAATATTGGCAAGAAATATATTTGAGTCATAAAAAGGATTTTTTTTTTTAAATGTGTACCGGTGGTTGTGGATAATCGCCTGGTGTGAAAGCAGCCTTTTGTTGTTTTGGTTGATTTGTGGCATGTGATTCTTGTGTTGTAAATGCTCTATCTGGCATGCTGCAATGATATGGTTCTAGTTTTCCTGATATTTAGTGTCAATTTTTTTTTTTTTTTACATGGGTGGTCTTCACTTGTACTACTGCTATTGTCTCTGCTCTGTCTTCTTGCTAATGTGCGGCCATTTTCTGCCTAATGCAATATAATGTTTCTGTCTCCAGGATTCAAGAGTGATTTCGCTTTTGGTGTGTATGATTATGTTTCTTTGATCATCTGTTTTAGAATAAATGTAGATTTGCCTGCATTTAATAACCTTCTATTAGAAATGACTAATCATTAGAAAATGCATTGCTTTTTTGCATGCAGTCCCACAAGTGGCGGCATTTATTTCTCTCTCAGGTAATACCTAGTGTTTGCAAACTAACTTACTTATCCACTGACAGTAGTGCCACGTTAGTCAAGTACCTCCTTGGAAAATCTAGAACGTCTGCTTGTAACAGCTTCACTAATAAAGAGTCTTGGATTGGAAGCTACTAGAGTCAGCACAATATCACAGCTGTAGAATATCATGTAGATTTGTTTCATTGTTGCTTATGGTATTCAAAAAAAAGCACTATTCTTCTGATTGTGATTGGCAGCTTTTCACACTTGTGAGCCCACCATGTATACCTGTGGAAATGGCCGGTGTGTGCCGTACCACTACCGCTGTGATCACTATAATGACTGTGGTGATAACAGTGATGAGGAAGGCTGCCTTTTTCGACCCTGCGACCCAGACACAGAGTTTGCCTGCAACAATGGCCGCTGCATCGCCCGGGAGTACGTGTGCAATGGCATCAATAACTGCTTTGACAACGGAACCTCGGATGAACGCAACTGTGGTATGCATGTGATGCAGCGATGCCTGATCACCTGTGGAAAGAGAGTTTAATGAGAAAGCTAAAGGAAAAGTAACTTTTTAAAAATCTGTAGTTTAAAACTCTATAGCCATTTTTTTTAGTATATAAGATCCCACAGATATTACCCTTAATATAATAATTAATAATTCCATTATGTTTAATTATACCACAGCAATGTTGAATTCTCAATTCTGCTTAGTCAGGAGATTGATTATTTTTCTATAACAGCATGGCTGTGTTTATACCAATTTATATCTAATTTTAATATGTTATGATTTCTATAGCAACAGCTAATTTACAGGGTCTTGTATGGTAGATGCTCCACGTTAATACATTTTTAAAAATGGAGCTACTGGTGATAGCTGTTATAATCTTATAATGTAATTGATAAGTAGTAATAGTTTGGCAAACATTCCACAACATTAAAAGTAACTATAAATGGATAAAAGCATGACATGCTGTTCTTCAAACTGTAAACTATTAGTGTTGGCAAATTGCTGCAGTATACGAGGAATAAGACTTCACTTCCGGATGTTCTGTTATAGCAAAAGATACAACATTGGCATTGTAATGGCACCACACCACCCTGTCATTGAACTTTTTCCTATAACGTGACACTCCATTGTGTTTTATTCTTTACATATAAGATGTAAAAACCTGCCTGCTTATTAGATCAGATTGTCATTTGATATTTTGCTCTCTAGCTGAGAGGACTTGTCAGCCTAGTCACACTAAATGCCAGAGCATCAACATCTGCATCCCACGTTCATACCTGTGTGATGGAGATAATGACTGCGGAGACATGAGTGATGAGAGCCCCACACACTGCGGTAAGTTCTGTGTGGAATGCAATAAAAGTGTAGTGTACATGCAATGAATAGACACCATATATTGATGGTTTGGTTCTTCTGCTGTAGTAGTGGTCAATATTTTTGTCCATATTACTGAATATTAGATGTTGTCATAACTTGTAAGTTTCCTGTACAGAGATGAAATCTTGTGTTGGGTTCAGTTCCACTCCATTTTAAGTCCAGGAGGGATTTTAATCTTTGTCCAGTGTATGACACATAAATCTAAGGTTAGCTTGAAATATTGGTTGAGTGAATTCATTGTGATTTGACAGTGAGCCACTTTTTCAGTCTTGCTTTGTAAATGGTTAATTAGTCTTTTGACATAGTCATACTGAAATGCTTATGTCATGTTTAAACCTAGCATTTTAAGCAATAAGCATCAGTAACTAACAATCATGGTTGGTTTTGTTTTTGGGGGTCAGGTGGATCATTCTGTCACTGGGAAAATGAGTTAAAGTTAAAGTTGTCTATTTTAACTTAGGCCTTGCTAGCAAAATGCCACAGTGGGTTTATCTGTGATTTCGTAAAAGGTCCATTATTAAGAGATCGTTTTCACAGAAGTGAGGGTTTGTGCTGAGTCACCCAAACAAGCCCTTTTTAGAAGACTACTTGTGACTTAAAGTCTGCTCTGCCTCCTTAGCAACATCTACGTGTACCCAGAATGAGTTCCGCTGCTCAAACGGGCGCTGTATACCAGGACACTGGTACTGTGATGGTGGCACTGACTGTGTAGACGGGTCAGATGAACCCTCCACCTGCAGTGAGTTAAAACGCATAAACTTGCATCATCAGAATTACTGCACAACATACATGCATTTCATACTGTATATCCTTTATGAATGATCGTTTAAAGAGCTGTGGTCACTAGCACATTTCAGCAAAGGTGAAAACATTTCTGAATATCCAGACATCAATAGGCAATACCCAGAAAATATAAATATCTGATACTCAGTATGTTTAAAAATGAGACCCAGCAATGTCATAGGCAAGTTTCTTGGAAAGTCTTAAAGCTGGAATGATGAAACAAAGATTGGTCATTTAAATATTTTGGTCAATACCATTTATATGCAGTCAAAACTTGGACGTGGCACATTCCTCACGCTCATTCATTTCACTATAGTTACTGGATTATTTGTAGTAGTTACTGAATAGTATATTCTAGCCCATTCATTTTTGGGCATAATATGAACATTCATTTCATTCATTTCAAGTTTTGAGTATAATATGAGGACTTTATTAACTTCCAGATGTAACATTGTGAATCACAACATGCCTCAGGGAACAAAGGTATGTTTGAGTTTTAGGAAGTGATACTTGTCAGTTTAGATGGTTACGTTAAATTGTTGTTGCATGTAAGTCTTAACAGAGAAGTGTTTTTAAGCAATAGATGTCTAAAATGAATATATTATTTATTGTAGAGTTGTTGCTATAGCACAAGTCAGTGGAACCACCAATTGCCTTTCACGCTCCTCTTCACGGGTCTCCCCTACACACATCTTCTCGTGCCTTTGAATAAGAGAGGAATGCAGCACCATAATACTTGTTCTCTCTATGAATTCTCTCACTCTAAGTGCATACAGCCACTAAAGTCTTGTTAGCTTGTCAGGATCTGAGTAGATCACAAGAAGTTCTTCATCATTGCCATTGCACTGCTCGTTGTTCAGGCATGGCTTGTGATGTGTGTTAATCCTGCAGCCACCATGGTGAGAACCTGTAGCTCAGACCAGTTCCGCTGTGATGATGGCAGGTGCATCGCGTCCTCCTGGATCTGTGATGGAGACAATGACTGTGGGGACATGAGTGATGAGGACCAGAGGCACAATTGTGGTTAGTGATCCTCACCTTGTTTCCTCTCTCCTTCTCTTTCTCTTGTCTCTGTGTTCCCCTGTAAGTTCTCATCTCATCTCCAGTGCTATCCAGTTCAATGCTGTCCTCTTCTATCCTCTATTCTCCTCTTTTGTACTTCCTTATTCATTGTAGACCAGTCAGACAGCTCAATAGAAATGCAGAAGAGCCTGGCTCGTGGCTGATGTCTAAAGTGTTAGAGTAAGGAATCTGCATTCCTGATTTCCCCTGCCTGACTTGCTGCATTGTGGTTGTGTATGTTGCCTGGCTCTCTCTGGATTCCAGCTGCCATGCATTTTCTGTCTAGTGTGTCTGTTCACAATACGCAACCTGATTCTGCACAGCCCAAACAATGCGATGCCAAAGTTCAGTCAACTGAACCCAGCGAGTATGAACCTAAAGGGATGCCTCATTGTGTAATGCCATTAAAATGTTGAAATGTGTGGAGCACCGAATCTAAAAACAGATGTCTTCATTGTAATCTTTTCAATTCAATCTTCTTTGCATACGGTATCCTATGTTTGTAAAAACACAGCCTTATTTGGATGCAGGACATTATTATAGAGGAAACATGATCATCTCTGTCACTTGTTTCATTTTGAGTCGTTTTGTAGTAAGGGATTACTTCATAGCTATATGACTGGACTAAACAATCTGATTTGTAGGTCAGGTTATTTTAAATAATTTAAAAACAGAAGCATTTTTTTTTTTGATTAAGCGACATAAATATAAGCGGACTGAATAAAATAATTAACCAAGCAGGTGTACCTCAAGCATCATAATTAAAAAAGCTATTTGGCATATTCAGTGGTGCTGTTTTAGGCTGAAATCCAAATGGCTTTCTGTAGAGTGTATAGTTTGACTTCTTTTTGTGTCACATAATGGTGTTTAAAATAATGGATAATGGATGAGGATTTGGAGAATATTTGAACAGTGAAATTGGCTCCCACTTGCCTACTCGATATGCTGTGTTGAGAGCTGCCTTTTTTATTTTTAATACAGTTCATCTGTCAGTGTGGCAGACTTGCATTAATATTGTCTCTTTAAGTGATAGAGTAGTGTGACCTTTTATTTTCTTTTGTTGTTTTTTAACATCAGCTGACAAAGGGTGTCTTCTCTAAATTGCCGCAGTTGGCTTCCTTACTGCAAGCCAACAAACTATTTTTAATGCTCTATAAGGTAAACAAATGACAGCATTGTGCCATGGATTCTCATTTTGCTGTAAAATATGATATACCTGTGTTTCTAAATTAATTTAAGTGTTATATAAAAAAAATAATTTGCAGATTTCGATTGGTATTTCTCTAATCAGTTTGGTGGGTTTTGAATTCTCAGCTAATCGAACCTGCTCCCCACTGGAGTTCACCTGTGTGAATAATCGACCCCCACAAAGAAAGTGTATCCCCCAGGACTGGGTGTGTGATGGAGATGCAGACTGCTCAGATGCGTACGATGAGCACCAGAACTGCACACGCAGGTCCTGTTCTGCCACCGAGTTCACCTGCAGCAACGGCCTCTGCATCCGCAGCGCATACAGGTCAGAACTAATACTGCCGTCCTTATATACTTACCATGAAAAATAGGTATGTTAATACTGCAGCTTTGGTCATGTAGTTTATGAAGAAAATAAACATATTTACTGTATATCTAAATATGTCACTGTATGTAAGGACAAGTGAGCAACAGAAGGTTCAACAAAAGAACCTGATTTAGACGCACTTACAAACAAGTGTTTTACATCTGTTCTGTGTGGTAGGTGTGACCGGCGTAATGACTGTGGAGACAGCAGCGATGAGCAGGGCTGTACGTACCAGGCATGTCAACAGCACCAGTTCACCTGTCAGAATGGTCGCTGTATATCGCAGGACTTCCAGTGTGACGGTGATAATGACTGTGGCGATGAATCAGATGAGCTGCCACACCTGTGCCACACTCCAGCCCCTACCTGCCCTCCTGGGAAATTTAGGTGTGACAATGGAAACTGTGTGCTGTCCAGCCAAGTGTGTGACCACAGTGATGACTGCAATGATAACAGTGATGAGAAAGGCTGTGGTGAGTAGATTGTTTTTCTTTGTTATGTTAATTGTGTTCCTTTTACAACAAAAAGTCGTAATTTATGAGTTATAACTCGGATTTAACGACATGAAAATAATTATAAAGTTGCAGTATTGCTCTGTTACTGTAGATCATGATTTTCCTTTTGGTAATAAATGTCTGACTTGTCATTAAGGGATATTTAGGATACGTTATAACTTCAGTTGGTCTGCTGCTGCAAGTAATCACCTGATATTGTTTTCAGGCATTAATGAATGTACAGACCCATCTGTGCACCACTGTGACCACGAGTGCACTGATACCCCCACCAGCTTTGTGTGCCAGTGTCGCCCTGGCTACCGCCTTATGTCCGATAAGAAGAGCTGTGATGATGTAGATGAATGTTCAGAGACGCCCAGTGTATGCAGTCAGATCTGCGAAAACACACTAGGCTCATATGTGTGTAAGTGTGCACCCGGTTTCCTGCGGGAGCCAGATGGACACCGTTGCCGGCAGAACAGCAACATCAGCCCTTACCTGATTTTCAGCAACCGCTACTACTTGCGCAACCTATCTACAGATGGAGGGGCCTACTCACTCATCCTGCAGGGCCTCAGCAGCATCGTGGCTCTGGACTTTGACCGTGTTGACCAGCGTCTCTACTGGATCGATGTGAGCCGTCGTGTGGTGGAGAGGATGTTCTTTAACGGCACAGGCAGAGAGGTGGTTCTGAATGGCATTATGCATGGAGAAGGCCTGGCTGTGGACTGGGTGGGACGGAAGCTTTATTGGGTGGACAGCTTTCTAGACTGTCTGAAGGTGTCTGAGTTAGACGGACGCTTTGTTAGAAAGTTGGCTGAGCACTGTGTGGATGCTAACAACACCTACTGCTTTGAGAATCCAAGAGCCATTGCGGTACATCCAAAATTTGGGTGAGTGACTGGTATTTAATCTTTCTCTCTTAAGAATATTGAAGTCTTCTTTGCAGAGTGTCAGCAGATCCTTATACAGTCTTAAGTTATTACATTTTACAAATGAAATGTCTTAATACTATATGCATTCAGTAGTGTTATCTTTGGGAGTTTTCACACTTGCTATTTTTTCCCTGGTACCACAAAGTTCAAAAGATGCTCTTGTGTTGCTATATAAAGAACCACTAATTAAATATATAATACCTCAATAACCGCAAAGGGATGTATCTTTATGTAATACACTCCTGAACAAAATCTTAAGACCAGGGGAAATATTACAAGTATTCACACTTCGCACTTCTGGATCATAACCAAGTTGTAAGAACTTCTTCAAAATTCCAAAAGAAGAAACAAGAGCAAGAGACAAAAAATAGAGAGTAGGCAGTTTATTGAAAACTGCATTTAAACTCAAACA
>CM074949.1:19393737-19406017 GCA_037577455.1 Pangasius macronema
CACCAAGAACGGTGGGGCTACTCACTAGTGAGTCCTTTTTTTGAGACTTTTAGCTCTGTTGTGGGTATTTTTGGGCTATGAGCTTAAACTTTTGATCAGCTGATGAACAGCCTGTTTGAGTTTGTAAAAATCATTTTTTGTAAAGAGTTTGCACAAATTAGATATGATGTATGAAATAGTAATTGATCTGCATAATACCTCTGTATGAAAACAAGCATCCAATGATTTGCACTTTCGTCTAAACAAGCCCAGAGTCAATCTTGGATATGAACTCGAGCGTTTGGGGTTAGTTTGAAATCAGACTGTAGACTTCTTTGGCTAGTCGTAATTTGGTATGAGGCAGGGACATGAAAAATGATTACATACTATTATGTAATTATGTAATTTTTTTGTAACACATTTGTCATGTTACAACTGTGTAAGTTACTGAGAAATGAGAACTTTGGCATGTCACTAATGCGATTTGCTATGCTCGTCTTATGTATACTTTCAGATGCCCTTGTCTTATAAAATAGCACAGATCTCAAATGATCTCTGTCTTGTATTTGCAGATATGTGTACTGGACTGACTGGGGACATAAAGCTTTCATAGGTCGTGTTGGGATGGACGGCAACAACAAATCTGCCATCATTACCTCTAAGATCGAGTGGCCCAATGGCCTTACCATTGACTACACAAATGATATGCTCTATTGGGCTGATGCTCACCTCAACTACATTGAGTAAGTACAATGATTAACCATGGTCTTCCTCTTAAGTGTTTAAAATGTCAGCTTATAAATGTAAGGTTCTTACATAAATAAAGCTCTAAAATATATCCAGCACTTTCAAAATTCAATCTGTTCTGCAGGTACTCTGACCTAGATGGCCGCCACCGCCACACTGTGTATGATGGTGTGCTTCCTCACCCGTTTGCCATAACTGTGTTTGAGGACACTGTGTACTGGACAGACTGGAACACTCGTACAGTGGAGAAAGGCAATAAGTACAACGGCACTGGGCGCCAAGCTCTTGTCAACACCACTCACAGACCCTTTGATATCCACGTGCTTCACCCGTATCGTCAGCCCATAGGTGAGCCTGGGACAGAGGAACTCAAGCGGGGTGTAATCACAAGCTCTGCTGCCGGCTTTCATCCTCTTGGAGCCATTATGCCAATTATCTCTGATCATTATCTCTTCCTTTAAATGTCTACTTAAGCCATTTTCGAGTGTGTGCCAATATTTACAGAGACAAAGACAATGCCGCAAGTGTTTTCTCTCCTCCCCCTCTTTGGCCAGGAAAGACAATCCCTTTTATCAATCACGTATTTTCCCAAGACAGATTGAGGTCTTTAGATACCCTTGTCTTATCTCTGTAGGAGGGAGGTCAACCTCTGTTTCTTTGTGGTAAGTGCATGTGGTGTAACAGTTTCTCTCCCGGTCTTCAGTAACCAATCCCTGTGGACTGAACAACGGCGGCTGTTCTCACCTTTGTCTCGTAAAAGCTGGAGGGCGGGGATACACCTGTCAGTGCCCTGACCACTTCCTGACTGTGCAGATAGGGGGCGTGGCCCGCTGTCTGCCCAGCTGCTCCAGCACGCAGTACAGATGTGCCGACAATGAGCGGTGAGCGCTTCAGACCTCTGTCTGACCTCAGTGTGATTTGTGTCATTCTGTGTTGTTTCAATATGAGACCTACATCTGTCTTCTTCCAACTGAGTGCTTGTTCTGTCCTTTGTCTGTCTCTGTGTAGTTGCATCCCTATCTGGTGGAAGTGTGATGGGCAGCGTGATTGCAGGGACGGTTCTGACGAGCCGTCCACATGCCCCCTGCGCCACTGTAGACTGGGCCAGTTCCAGTGTAATGATGGAAACTGCACCAGCTCACATTTCCTGTGTAACTCAAACCACGACTGTCCTGATGGATCTGATGAGGACACTGTGCTGTGTGGTATGGAAAAACTTAATTAAATCTTTAGTCTTTCTGTGGGTCTTTTCTTGTTTGGAACATCCTTTTAACTTAAACCATGCTGAAGTTGTAATGGATCATTTGTTTATACTTTTGAGGATATATATTGCATTTTTCAACTTAATGTCTATCCACTCCATCTATAGCGTAGGCATCATTAGCATTGGCAGTCATTTACTGGGAATAGAGTAAAAAAAAAAACAGTTTACTTGAAACTTACTTAAAATATGTAACTGCAAATAAATACATAAAAAAATTTAATCCACAACCATAACATTAAATGTCTTAGGATGAAACAGACACAAGATAAAATCTTAGCATGGTTTTATTCAACTTGACAACACATGAGGAATACATTCATTCATTTATCTTCATTTTCAGTAACCACCTGGTCAGGGTTGCTATATGCAGAACTCCACACAGACAGTATCCCGTGAACAGGATTTGAGCCAGGCTCCATGTAGCTGTGAGGCAGCAATGTTACCTACTGTGTTTTGCATCATCCAAGAGGAGTGCCAATAATTCTAGTTACCTCTACTTTTCCCAAAGTGTGATGTATCCATGCTCTAACCAGACCAAACATTTACATTTTCTCTTCTTTGGAAAAGTAGCTCCAACCTAAAATTACACAGCTTAATTTACCATTATTTTTCACTGACAAATTCATTAAAACATTTTTAGCAAAATAAGTGGTTTATTAACTTATTATTAACATTTATAATAATAAATGTTATATGACCACCCCAGTGACTGCCCTTAGACTTCAATTATACAGATTTTGCAGTGCTCTCTCAGAAAATATAGCAAAACAATTATTCATGGTCACCATTCATATGCTGCAGATGTGCTGGATAGAAATTCAATAAAAACATACACAGCGTCACTGTGAGTTGATTTGTTCCTCTCTCAGCAACGCACCAGTGTGAGTCGCACCAGTGGCAGTGCAGTAATAAGCGCTGTATCCCGGAGGCGTGGCAGTGCGATGGGGAGAACGACTGTGGAGACGGATCAGACGAGGAGCCCTCACACTGCTCCAGCAGAACGTGTCGTCCCGGCCAGTTTAAGTGCAGGAATGGCCGTTGCATTCCTCAGAGCTGGAAATGTGATGTAGATGATGACTGTGGAGATAACTCAGATGAGCCCATCGATGAGTGCAGTGAGTATAGAATCTGTTAGGCTTGTGTTGTATTTTTTCAGGGAGTGCTTTGATCAGGGGGTTCACATAGATAATAGACAAGCTTAAAAACAACATTATACATTTGCTTTAATTTTGCTCATTTCAGATAGTGTGGTTTCTCAAACCTTTCTCGCAGTACACTGGCATTCCTTTCCACCGGTGGAATGGAAATCAACTTATCTGACATTTTCCGTCAGTGTAAACAAATGAATTATTTTTATTTTATGCAAGTCTGTTATAAGATTAGTAAGGACACTGTTGGGTTTCTGTGTGTAGAGTAGCGAGTGGGCAATATTTTTATAAGCTAAATTTGAGTGAAACCTTTTCAGAGGCTGTTGGTGTCAGATGTGGTGGATCTAATATGAAGCTAGCTTTACCGTGGTAATAGAACATCATCAGTTTGACAGACCTTCTGTTTATTAAGATAAAGATAGAAAATAAGAAGATTAATAAGAATAAACTTTTTCATTATTAAGAGCAAATGGTATAATTTTGTCTTCAACTGGCAGAAACAAGATTCTGCAAAATTATTACATGGACAAAATTTGAGCATGCAATAGCTGTTCAGACTTACATCGCACTGGAGGCACAAAATTAATCATTTTGCATTGACACTGCATTAGTATTTTATATTCTTTAAGATAAATGAGTGAAACAGATGAGATATTCTGTTTACTTCATGTGAAAGAAGCAATCCTCCATAGACCCTGTTAGTCAATCAGCTTTTACAGGTGGTGTTGATTTTCCACATTTTTTCACAGGCAAACTTTTAGTACATCAGGGACGCCTATGGGAATATACACAGAAATGTACTGGAATGTTTTGGTGTGATTTCTAACATTCATACAATGCCACAAGTTTACGTTCAAGTCATAATAATAAACTGGCACATCAGGCATTACAAGAGAATATGACAAACATTAAAGGAACACAATGTGAGGTGTAGGCCATAGATGCAAAGTAAGCCTAGCGCATAAACATGTCAGTGGATATTAAATCAGGTATGTATTGCACAGCAATTGTAATGCTATTGTTTATAATAAATAGTGTATCATTTAGTTATAGCACTGCTTAATGGGTAGCATGGGTGGCGAGAGAGTTTGGAGGACAAGAATGTGGTGAGGTGGAAGTCAGAATTATCTTTATAGTGATCTGTCATATTTAATGTAGTTAACTGATTGTATATTGCACTGTGTTGCTGATTGTTGCTTTGTGTTATGTTTATAGTGGGTTCAACATATCGATGTGATAACCACACTGAGTTTGACTGCGTTACAAACTACCGCTGTGTACCTCTGTGGGCCGTTTGCAATGGACAGAACGACTGCAGGGACAACAGTGATGAGCAGAACTGTGGTGAGTGCACACACACACACAGACACACACACACACACACACACACACACACACACACACACACACACACACACACACAGCAACATTCATCACTAGTAACTGAAAGGTTGTGAGTTTAAATCTGCTAGAGTCATTGCTGTGCACTTGAACAAGGCCTTTGAGCTCAATTTTAAGATAACTTTCCAGACACACTGAAGTATCTTAAACCCGTGTAAATATTGTGAACTTAATTTGCAGAGATTAGGGTGAGAATATGCTAATATAACGGGAATGGGTACTTTAATTTAGGAGAATTCATTTCATGTACTGTGTGAAGTATGTGTGTGGTGAGGTTGGAGATGATTATGTTTTCATCCCTTCACACTTCAGTTGTACATTAGCAAGAGAAGAGCCTGCTCTGATGAATGGCTCCCTCTGACCTCTCCCCTTGACCCCCCCAGCCCCCCAGCCCCCCCATTAGTCTGAGACTACAGCATAGATTTATGGTCTCTGTGTGTCTAGTTCTGTGTCAGGCACCAGTGTAATCCTATGTGTGCGTCTTTACATTGAATAGAAGCAATATATTATATGTGTTTTATGTCACCATATGGAGAGCTGTGTGTGTTATAAAAAATATATTAGCAAAATATCATAATGTCCTAATTATATGATGATAATATGTAAGAATTTGTTAGGCCTTTTTTTTTCACTATTTAAGATGTTGTTACCCCTGCCTCCTCTATGTCTCCACTGGTTGCTGCACTCAATGAGAACATGAGTGATGCAACTGCAGAAAAACTATCATTAATATTGAATTTTCATATTTAACTCTAATAAACCAAGTGGAATATCTGTTAAATATATATACATGACAATCTCCCAGCACTATTCATATGTTCATATATATGTAAGTGCATTTATGCAAATGCTCTATGCATGTATATATAAACATTCTTATGCAAGCTGTCAGTGCAGATTGAGCTCTGTGTTCTGTGGTCTGACCCTGACACACACACGCACATACACACAAATACACAACTCCAGTCCTCCCAAGTGTTATCAGCATCCCCCCACTCCATTAGTGCCATCCTGCACAGAGAGGAGAGATCTCCCTAATCTGAGCATAAGAATGCCAGGTGGGGCACCTCTTGGATCGTGTGTGTGTGTGTGTGTGTGTGTGTGTGTGTGCATCTGTATGTTTAGCAGTGTCTGCTCTTCTCCTTTCTTCACTTCTCAGATCTCCTCTGTGCCGTATCTGCTATGACTCACTGGTCAGCATACGTGTGTGTTTTGTGTGTATGTGTGTGTGTGTGTTTGTATTGAGGGAGGTGTCTATACTCCCTTTACCACTTTCATCCTAACTGTAATTAAATCCAGTATTTTCTCTCCCTTCAAAGTTCAGTGCTGCATTTATCATCATGTCTTTATTAAACAGCATGCCACAAGGTGCTAAATAATGTCTCAGTTATCTCCTGTGTCTGCTGACTCAAATTGTAAAATTAGTCCAGATAATAAATTTGGACAAGTGAGAGATGCTGCTTGTTCAGTGTCATGTTTTAAACTCTTTGTTGTCAGAATTTTCACAGAACTCAATATAAATATAAATTTTTAGTGTGCTCATTCGCATATTGCAGGTTTCTATATTAAGTTTACCCTTTACCCTTTTGCCGAGTGTGTTGATTGTGTGTTTTACATAAATAAGACTGTGTGTGTTAAAACATCTAGGTATCATTTAGCTCTTTACTTATTTATTTTTTTTTGTAAAAGGGCTGACCTGGTCATTAAAATAGGATGTGCTCTCCATTAACTTATCTGATTAAATATAGTAAATGAATGTATGACCTTTTTTGTGAGTAAGTGTGTATTAAAACTTGACCTCTGTGTCATGTTTATAGAGGAGCTGACCTGTGAACCCTCTGGAGATTTCCGTTGTGATAACCACAAGTGTATCCCTCTGCGCTGGAAGTGCGATGGAGACAATGACTGTGGAGATGGATCAGATGAACACAACTGCAGTGAGTAGCTTGCATCTCGGAAGTCTATCTTGTGTCTCAGAAAATAGTTTCTTTGATCATGATATGTCAGTGCAGGTCAAGTGTTTTTCTCTAAAAAGTTTTGATAGACCTGACTTTTGTGACACAAACTGGCATAAATTCAGTCAAGCCCTGCACGTTACTTGTTGCAAAAAAACGATACCCATTTACACAGATTAAGCTAAGGATATATATTAGTGCAGTTGCAGAAATATTTAATAACAGCACAGTTTACTGTAGGCCATATAAATGCTGTGTACAATTACACTTACAGTACACGTACAATTACTTCACTATATCACATATTGCAGTTGCTTATGCCACACCGATTAGGCTTTTGTAAACTTTTTTCTGTAATTTTTACTTTTTTAATAAAATGCATCATATAATAAGGTTGGTGTATAGGGAAAGTTACTCGTATTCAGAGATGGGTTACTCAGCTGTAAAAGTCAATTATCTGTGAGTCCCATTCAGACTGCACAAATTAGCTATGTGTAAATCATGCCTCCAAGGAGGCTAGAATTGTAAGAGACAGGGTTTTTTAATAGTGATTACACTATGTCCTTTAATCACAAGCACTTGCCTTTAACATAAAAAAATGGGGGATAGAAAATGCAGACTAAAGAAGCAGATAAATTATATTTCTTTGCCTTCAAATATAGTATGATGTAACTTAAACGCAATAGACAATTAAAAATGGAAAAAAAGGTTAAAAAGCCAAACAATGATATAAGAATGCAATCATGTCAAGCATTCAAATAAAAGTGTGGTATAATGCCAGTACATTGCTGCATGAATAGTACTATAGTAGTTATTACATTAGTGACTGGAAATTTGGTTTAATTTATCATCATGACATTGACCTTCATTATTTAGCAGCTTATAAAATAGTGCTTGATCTGGCACATCCTATTGTTTTGCATTTCATTTCTTATATTGCACACCGACAGTTAATTGTGTACACAACTTAATATAAAGCCACTAAAGCAAAGTAATGAAATTGTAAAAGTGACTAATTCTGTAGTTACATGTAATGTGTAACTCAACTCTGAATATGGCCCCAAATGAGCTTGAGAAGATCTTACCATGGTTACATAGTTGAATAGTTTTTTCTTTTATTGAGTAAGCCTTAACCGTGGCAAGTTGGGGAAAATAATAAGCTATGGTTTCTTCTACATATTAAATAAAAACCCAGTATTTAACAATTTGACTTAACCTAAGTAAAACCATGGTAACGTCACAGTGAAGGATATAACAACCAGAGTTACCATAAGATACCATAGTTAATCTGTGGCAGGATCGTAGCTGAATATGTAATAAACATGTAGCTACCCTAACCATATTTACCTTGTTCTCAGCTCTGTGTGCGAATGTCAGCTTTACAGAAAAAACCTGTGAAGAAAGAGGAGGGAAAAGTGAAGGGAGTTTAGACAGTGAGAAGCAGAAAAAATGGAGCACAAGCATGAAGAGATGAAGGACTATGATGAGGGTTGTGAGTTGGGTGAAATGATGATGGGAGTCTGCACTAAATCACTGACTTTTTACACTGAAAGGGGTGCTGATTTTTTCAGCACTTGTCTCTCCCCCCACACAGGAGCTGCCGTGTTGCAGTGCACAGCTTCACTCCTCCTAATGAATTCATCTATGAACTCACCTCATAAAAATGGCCCTCAGAACAGAGGGGGGTTCTTTATAACTGTGGCAGGCTGTGAAAAACAACCTGTGGCTCATTAGATAACCCTTTAATCTTGTAACATAGCTAAACACAACATAACCAACTCTGTTATCGGTGTTAAATGTTTGGCTTGTGTGTGTAAAGATTTACTGCAGCACTTTATTAGTGGTTTTGCCCTTAAACTGTATTTAACATTTAAATACTTACTGGTTATTTGCTGTGTGTGTTAATCATTGTCTTAGAATAATACATCGTATCTGTTATAATGTTTTCACATTCAAAACACGGGATGTTACCAGCATATCTTTATTGGTGATGGTCAGGATTTGTGTCTTTTAAACTTTCTGGCATTCAAGCTGGGATGCTTGCATTCACATTTACAACTGAAGTCCCATTACACAGGATTTGATTTCAAACACTTGAGCTCACCCTCATCTTCTCTATGCTTATGCCCAGTCCTTACTCTTGATTGGCTTATGAATGACTGAATCACCTGCTGTACTGCTTTCATGGTCTTCCTTGTTCTCCCGATTCACTGACTTTAGCCTTCTCCTCCTGTTGTCACTTCACTGTGTTAATCTCTCAGCTCCCAGGACTTGTCAGCGGGTGTAGACCTATCCCTTGCTCTTATGACCACACAACTGTTTCTATTAGTTTCGCTGCTGGATAATCCATAGTATTATGATGAATATTATGCTTTAGGAGTAAATGAATAAGAAACTGGGAGTTTAAGGAAGTAAATCAGTCACCTGAACATGTGTCAGCATGGCTTCTGTTCTCAGATGAGCATCCTGATTATTTACTAAGCCTTGTCCTAGTCATAGTCCTGGGAAATTATCAGGAGGCTGTAAAGAAGTGTGTAAAATCAATTTAAGTTATATTTATGTGTGTGTGTATATATATATATATTTATATTTAAAAAAAACGAAAATGACATAACCAACATACATGTTTCATGTTCTTTGGAGGAAAAGAAAGCATTGGCTGCTATCTGCATCACCCTAAACCGTTTTTGAAGTATTAAAATCATTCAGTTATCGCAAGCCCTTGCGACATGCTTATCATGATATTTACATGTGATGCTTCAATAATTTCAATATATTGTGCAGCCAATCAGGAGACACTGTTATAGACAATACTGTGTAAAGGAAACAATACAAGAATTAAGCATGATTTAATAAAATGATAAAGAAAAACAGAAAAAAAAAAATTAAACTTCAGAACTTGAATTAGTAATGAACATGCCTGAATTGTAACTCAGAAAGTTACACTTTATTTGTAGTTCTACATTTAACTATAGCATAAACAGAGAAAAAAAATAAGCTTGTTGTAGTATTTGTGTGTGTTTTGTGTGTGTGTGTGTGTGTGTGTGAGAGAGAGAGAGAGAGAGAGAGAGAGGGAGGCTGACACAGTTTTGTGCATCCGCAGGCCCTCGAGCATGCACAGAGAGCGAGTATCGCTGTGACAACCTGCGCTGCATTCCTGAACGCTGGGTGTGTGACCATGACAACGACTGTGAGGATAACTCGGATGAAAGGGACTGTGGTGAGCAGAGCCTCTTTGTTTGCCTGGAGGGAGTATACAGTGGGGGGCGTAGCAGCCTCATTCTCAAACTTTCTCCTGAACTGCTGATGCAGAACCATCTTTTATCAGTTTTTTTGTGGTTTTACATGCCATATAATTAATGGCAGAATAATTATTTACTTACGAATCATGTTGCATCATGCTTGAGCACTTTTGAATTCTGGGTTTACAAAGGAAAGCAGCTTGGGTGATGATAATGCATTAACCATGAGGCATTCACAGGGAATTATACAAAAGAGACCATTATTCAGCTAAATACTTGCCACTATTTGTGCATTATGAATAGGCCAGTAAAGGTAATAAACAAATATGGTACTGAAATATAAAATGAATATACTTCAGAATTTTACTTGGTAACAAAATCAGAATTATGATGTTTCTAGAGTTCTGTTATTTCGCCAGGCTGGTGTAATAGCAGGGCTTTCCACGGAATTGCTGAGCGTCTCATTTTACCTGAAGAAGAATGCTAAGTGCTCAGCTCTGCCACACGGGTCTCGCACACTTCCTGCGAGAGAGAGAAGGACACTGCCAGCTTTCTGTCCCAATGAGAACATTGTCTAACAGGGCAAGGCAAATGGCACAGACTCTGTGATCCATTCCTGCTTGCCTAAGCAGTGTTTTCATCCTGTTTGTATGGACCAGAGACTGGTGTGTGAAGTGTAATGTTTCTTGCTGTAACTGTGCTTTAGAGTTGCGGACCTGCCATCCTGGATACTTCCAATGTGATAGTGGTCACTGCATTGCTGAGCGCTTCAAATGTGATGGCAGTCCAGACTGCTTGGACTTCACTGATGAGATGTCCTGCCGTGAGTTCCTCCTCTTTCTTTTATGCATACACAAATCCTGGCTGGAAGCCCTAGTCAAACAGATACCACTGAGTTATTAATGAGTAGTTTTGACACATGCTCTTGTGAAAATATCCATCCCAACATTTCCGTATCTAATACAATTTTTTTTATAAGTAATAGCGGTGCAGTTTTGACATGATTCATGAAAATGTGTTCCTTTCCCATCAATCTCACTTAGTGTTGTTGCATTTCTTTAAAAAAAAAAAAAACATTTGAATGGCGATTAATTCAAATATTAATTTCCAATTATTTTATACTGGCACAGCCCGAACGAACTTTTACATTGTATTTCTACACTGTGTATTCTTATACTATAAGCCACAGAAGGTGAAGATTGTGATGCTTTCTTCCATATTCTGTCATCATTGTATAATAAATCTTTCAGATTTTCAGATTATTCTTTATTTACACAGTAATATTGTTGGATCCCAAATAGCTTCCTATTTACTACATGTGTTCACTGCATGACATGCATAATGGTGTGCTAGATGTTGGTGGACTTGTATACTCAAGAGCATATGAGATTCAGTCAAGGAAATGAACTGGAATGTTTTTTTATTAATATTTAACTAGAGAATACATAAGGGATCTGCCACAAATGACATTATTCAGATCCCTTCTCCCATATGAAGTGATAAGGCATACTTAGGCAGAAAAAAAGTTTACAGTTAGAACTACCTATAAAATTAGAACCTATGATCTAAAACATCAAAGGCCTATTTTTTTCAATTAAACACATATAATAAAGATTAAATAAACAGTTCAAGTCTGTAAATATATTGATATTGTCTGTGCCCTTTGCAGCAACCCGTTACCCGAATGGCACATACTGTCCTCCCTTCCTGTTCGAGTGTAAGAATCATGTATGTGTTCAGCAGCACTGGAGGTGTGATGGGGACAACGACTGTGGAGACGGATCAGATGAAGAGCTGCATCTCTGCTGTGAGAGACCATATATATACATATATACAGTATATACAGTATATACACATATATATACCTTAGAGGCCTTAAAGAGTTTCTGATTTCAGCATGAACTAATGTGTTCAAGAAGTGAAAATAGTAACTAATATAAAATGAATGAATTTTTCTTCAGTGGATATCCCGTGTGAACCCCCTTACCGCTTCCGCTGTGACAATAACCGCTGTATCTACAGCCACGAGCTCTGCAACTCAGTGGATGACTGTGGAGATGGAACAGATGAAAAACAGGAGCACTGTGAGTACAGGCTAACTAGAGAGGGGCAAATACTTTTTAGTAGACAAAACTTTTAGTAAAACAACATGGTAACTGGTGAATCAAAACAAGGATTGACTGTTAAATTTTGTTTTCAACATAGTTTTTAGTTGAAGGTATTGTAATTTTACATATATATATATATATATATACTCCTGAACAAAATCTTAAGACCAGGGAAAATATTACGAGTATTCACACTATTCATACTTCTTCAAAATGCCAAAAGAAGAAACAAGAGACAAAAAATAGAGAGTAGGCAATTTATTGAAAACTGCATTTAAACTCAAACAGGCTGGTCAAAAGTTAAAATCTGTGCAAAAATATGGCTTTAATGTCATTGTCCTTCAGACAGTCACACTGTCATGGTCTCCTGATGGCAAAAACAAAAAGGCTTTCTGTTTTTGAACATGGCAGGATTGTTGAGCTGCACAAGCAAGGG
>CM074949.1:19406117-19418601 GCA_037577455.1 Pangasius macronema
TTTTTTTTTGTCTCTTGCTCCTTTCTCTTCTTTTGACATTTTGAAGCAGTTCTTACAACCTGGTTATGATCCACCAGTGCGTAATGTGAATACTTGGAATGTTTCCCCCGGTCTTAAGATTTTGTTCAGGAGTGTGTGTGTGTGTATATACTTAGAGGGTCCGTGGAATTATTTTACAGTTAAAGGGGTCTCTGCATGCAAAACACACAACATATGATCTAATAATCTGCATAAACCTTGAACTGTTGAACTATGTTATGGAAGGTCATTTTATTTATAGTGGGTTGACTCTTCTATGTTTTAGACAAAGGCATGTAATGCTATGACTCCATAAATCTGGCCTTATATTTCCTACATGCTTCCATGAAGCAGAGATCTCTGTAATGGGTCATCATGATTTCCTCTTCTGCTTTCAGGCGTGACTCCCACTCACGGGCCCTGTACTGCTGATGAGTTTAAATGTGGGAATAGCCAGTGCATTCCTCTGCAGTACGTCTGTGATGATTATGATGACTGTGGAGACCAGACTGATGAGTTGGGCTGTAGTGCGTAACATTACCATCAACACCCCCACCCCCACCCCAACCACACACACACACACACACACGCACACATACACACATATACACATGCTACAAACCAGCCTTTGCATCACACTCAATCCTCAATCACGATGTCTGTTTGGTTAACACATTATATTAAGTGGCAAGCATCCCAGTGACCATTTATGAGATACTATATCGTTGTCATGCGGTAAATACTGACATATATGTTTTTCTGTTTTGCCCTGTGTTAGACAGTGGGAGTGGGCGCTCTTGCAGTGAGAATGTGTGTGAACATAACTGCACCGAGTTGACAGGAGGAGGCTTTATCTGCTCTTGCAGGCAGGGCTACAAAGCCAGAGAGGGCAACAGGAACTCTTGTGAGGGTGTGTAAATTTATCCATACCCACAGCAGAACATACTGGAATCTATTTCTAAAATTACTGTGAGAGTTAGTCATTCTCACCTGTAAGTATTTGTCCACTGTGGTATGGTGTGGTAAATGAGAGATCCTTGGTGATCGAGGGTCGATCCTGACAGAATATTTGTAAAACTGAGAGAAGTGTGAAGTCCATGTAAATAGTGTAAATAATTTGAATGTCTATATTATTCATTGTTTCACGTGCATATTTCTAAACTTTGTATAAAGTGCTTATTTACAGCTTAAACAGCAAAGTATGTTGATCAATCAATTGTAACAGGTTTATTAAAGGCCAGATAATAGCTTACCAAATGTTGCTATTAGGGTTTAAAGTTAATGGACGTGAAATTAACAGCTCAGTGCAGTGCAGAATGGTGAAGTGCATATACACGGTTTGAACAGAAGCTTGAAAGTCATAAAATGCTTGATTTCAAAATTCATATTCATTCATGAATTGAAAGGTTTGCAATATACCTAATTTTGAATAAACTGCTAAATAGTGTTTGATTTTTCCATTGAGTGCACAACAGATCATTTGGTTAACAAAAAAAAGCATTTCAAAACTGCATTATTTTAGTTTAGTTGTTCATGTGTGTATTATTTGCTCACAGGTTATGATAATACTGTTGAGTTAGCAGTTAATGTTACTTAGTTTCTTCTAGTTAAAAAATGTAACTGCCTCTTTATTAAATGTTGCTCATGCCTCAGTGTTGATACTGTAAAACGTCTCAAAGTGCTGGAAAGCTGTACAAGCTGTACAAATCCCAAAGCTAGCACCACAGAAGTGGAAATATTTAAGCAGTGAAAGTTTGGTTAAAAAAAAAAAAAAAAAAAGTACTATTTAGTGTTATTATCTTCTGGTCTCATATTGGAATGTGGCAAAAAGGTGGAACACTTAAACTTTTAATGTTATGGAACATCCATAAAATAAGTTATAATAGCTATATACAGTCATTCCCGCACCAGGCTCTCTTTTTTTTCCTCTCTCTTCAAAGTAAAACAAAAAAACAAACAAAACAAAAAAAAATGGTGCAAGTGCAAATCCATCTGCCAGAAAACCTAAAGGAACAAAGTGCTGACACAGGAGACTCCTTCCATAAATCTTAAATAAACATCTCCTTACAGAAAACTTCACCATATACAATTTAATATAATATAATACAGTATAATTATACAATTTTCTTTTTTAAAAATGTGACAACACATCTAAACACACGGTCTTAGATTTTGTCAAAGTCCCTATGAATTACCCATTACTATAGAAATGATAACACATTAGAACGAGTGCATTAATATAAACCTGTTGTTTGAACAACAGAGCTGCTGTTAGAGAAAATTAATCCCCACCTTCTGGCCAGTGAGAATTGAGATAGCAACAGTGCTGCAGTATAACTGGAAATAGGGTATCTACTTAAAGGCAGTGATACTTTATTATAATTTTCTTTGGTGATTTAGTTTGCAGAGTTTTGTAGGTAATAATTCCCAAACACAGCAGCATCCATCATAGTCAGTGTGACAGGTCCTCTGAATTCTAAGATGCTTTGTCTCCATCTGTCCCTCTACAGATGTCAATGAGTGTGAGCTCTATGGCACTTGTCCCCAGTTGTGCAAAAACACTAAGGGCAGTTATGAGTGTTTCTGTGCTGAGGGATTCCGCTCTGTGGGACCGCAACATGGGACTGAATGTGCAGCTGAAGGTGAGCAATGGAGCTGATAACTACTTGTTTAGTTAGCATCATTCATCATTGTTTTCAATCTGTTTCTATTTCCATATCTGTTCTTAATGTATATTTCCTATATCTTGACATTCACCAATAGCAGCCTTATTGTACAATACCAATGGGTTGCACACCTAGACGAATATTAACTTAGCATACAATAGGATCATCAGTTGTTGGCCGGACTCTGAGGTTGCATTTTGTCCTTCACATTCAAGCACAGCACTGAAATTTCCATATTTCATGAAGACAAATGTCAAATGAATACGGCCAAATCTGTGTGTGACCTNACAGCAGATGAAACACCAAATATGCACCTAAAAATCTAAATGAACTCTAGTGCTAGCTTCTTGAACAAAAATTAGTCACATGTCCTTTCTTTCCTAATACTTGGTTTCACCTTCCCTCAGCTTACTAACATTACCAGTCCCATCAGGTAAGGATTCCACCAGTTTCTTGAGATTAGGATGTCACCCCTGACTTGAAGCTGCTGTTTGTGCCGGTGAGTTTGCTCAAAGTGTCCCAGTGCTCCATCTTGCTTGTTGACCAAGTTGCACACAGATTTGGCTCTATGCACATTACATTGTCATTCTGGAATGTGCATGTCTTAGTGTTGTGTTCTGCTTAAACCTGAAGCACAAAAGACAACCTCAGAGTCTGACTTATTTTTGCTAAGTTATATTCACTCCCTGTGATGGGTCCCTCAACGACTAGTGGTTAGGCCACAGCGCTCTCACTGCTGCGGTCTGGATTTGATTTCCGGCCAGGGGTTGTGCACAACAGTGTGCTGTCAGTGCCGGTCCCAAGCCTGGATAAAATTGGGGAGGGTTGCGTCAGCAAGGGCATCCGGCGTAAAAACTGTGCCAAATCAAATATGCGGACCAATGATCCGCTGTGGCGACCCTTAATGGGAGCAGCCGAAAGAGGCTTTAGTTATATGATATAATATTAACTATTTTCCCTTTTTACCCTTGTCAGTGTTTTGTATGGCTTTTACATTCTCTGTGATGCAATGTGTCCTTTCTTTGTCTCAGGCAATCCTCCAGTGCTGCTGTTGCCTGATAATGTGCGTATCCGTCGCTATAACCTGGCATCTAAGCAGTACTCAGACTATGTTGATAATGCTGAACACATTCAAGCTCTGGACTACATTTGGGACCCAGAGGACCAAGGGCTCAGTAAGACCATATATTATCTAGAAACCATAGCTAAACAATGCAGTGGGGAATGTATTTATGTGAGTTTAGCTCATTTTAGTTGTTTAATGAAACCCCATCGTATCTTATTGTATCTTTAATGCACATATTTTATATGCCATATGTCCATTCTTGAGGGCTTACTTACTGGTTTCATGACTGGTCTTATAATTAGCAGAGTGGATGTTTAATGGACATTTTACTGTATTGCTAAATACTTACCTACTCTTAGGTATTGTGTATTGGACCGTTTTGGGTCATGGTGGTCAGTTTGGCTCCATAAAGAGGGCATATATGACCACATTTGATGACCATGGCAGTAACCAAATGAAAGATGTAGATCTGAACCTTAGATACATCTCCAGTCCTGATGGAGTTGCTGTGGACTGGGTTGGGCGGTACGTAAAATTACGTCTTGTGTATTCAGTTATTTTGCATGTATTATTCAACATTCTCTCTAATATTCCTTTTGAAATGATAGATTTGCTTACTTGGATTAAGCCTACCTTGTTTTATATTTTAGACACATTTATTGGACGGATGCTGGCACCAATCGTATTGAAGTGGCAAAGCTGGATGGGCGGTACAGGAAGTGGCTAATTCATTCTGATCTAGATCAACCAGCTGCAATAGTTGTCAACCCAGCTCTTGGGTAACCACCTTACCATTTTAATTGCCCTGTATTTATAGTACAATACATACATATTGTTTATACATACATATACATACATATGTACACATGTATAAACAATATGTATGTATGTACACATATATACATATGTACAAATTTCAGGCTCTAAGTCCCGTTTCTATGGTCCAAATGTGCTTCTGACTAAACATCTTGTGTATGTTTTTGTTGTTACCCAGTATGATGTACTGGACTGATTGGGGGAGAAGGCCAAAGATTGAGGCAGCGTGGATGGATGGCCAGCACAGACAGGTGCTGCTGGATGAGGATCTGGGCTGGCCAACAGGACTCGCTCTAGATTACCTTAATGGAAACAGGATTTACTTTTGTGACTCCAAAGAGAACATTATTGAGTCGATGAAGCCAGATGGAACAGACAGGAAGATCATCATGTCAGGAGGTTGGACACCATAGTTAAACATATTCAATATGTTTTGTTTCCTTGGCTAAAATTAATTTCCCACATATACACTTCTGATATTTAAAGTGAAATTTATGCCTACTTCAGGTATTTTAGATATAATGTTCTTTAGGACTTTTGTTTTAGAGCTGCTCACACTGGTCTTGTTTGCAGATATTGGAAACCCCTACAGTTTGGATGTGTTTGAAGGCCATGTGTACTGGACGACAAAGGTCAGGGGTGAAGTGTGGAAGGCTGACAAGTTTGGGAAGGGGGATAAAGTGAAGATGTTGACCATAAACCCCTGGCTGACTCAGGTCCGCATCTATCATGAGCACAGATACAACCGCTCAGGTGAGAAGCAGTTGCTAACCCAGTATTTACAGCAGGTGTGTTAATTAATAATTCATAATTAATTCAGAATTAATAATTCTGTCTCATATAATAATCATGGTATTTCTTTTGTTTCAGTGTTGAACCCCTGTAAAGATGTGTGTAGTCATCTGTGTCTGCTTCGACCTGGTGGATACACCTGTGCCTGTCCACAAGGCTCCTCCCCAGTCAGCTTCAGTGAGAATGAGTGTGATGCAGGTGTGAGACACTTTACAAGCTAATACAGACAAATATGAAAAGGCAGTATACATTAATCTGAGCTATCCATTGAGATGTACTGTGTAATTTTGTTATTATACTTCAGAATAATATTTAAAAAATGGGATTCAAATGTCATTCAATACAACATAACTTCCAAAAAATCATATGACACCCTTTTAGCTATACTATTTGGATAGCATACAGACATCACCATGAGAATTATATATCATCAAATAAACTCAGTTATTTTATTTTTAAACATCATCTTTTTGATAGTTGTAGTCTACAGTTACTCCTACTTTGTTCTACTTAACATACTGTAGGAAGTTTTTTCACTTAAAATACTATTCATGTTTGCTTACCATGTATTAGTTTTCTTTCTCTTTATATATATTTTTTGTAAATAAAATATATTGTTTTATTTTAATATTAGATAATGATGTTAGTCTGTATTACATGTCAGCCATTACTGTTTACCAAATACATGATTCATGCTGCTGCTGGCACTGTGACAAAATTGATCCAGCTTTATTATTATTATTATTATTATTATTATTATTATTATTATTATTATTATTGTTGTTGTTGTTGTTACTGATATTTTATTGTTATTGATAATTTATTATTGGTGGTGATGTTTGTTTTTGGAGCATTATTATTGTATTCACTCTACATTGATACTGTTGTGGCTTCAGTGTTTTTGTAATATCGTGTTTGACTCTTGCCCTTACAGCCAGCCAGCCTGAAGTAGCCATGCCACTTGAATGCGGATGCATTAACGGTGGAACATGCTCCGCTGACAAGCCGGGCCTGCCAAAATGCAAGTGAGTCTAACAGGAGGAATGCAGCAATAAACGTTATCAAACCTAATTCCAGTAAAGAGTACTTTTAATGGATGAAGGATTGAGTAATGGAGTCAATCAGGGTCAAATATCATGTTTGTTACCTATTACAGTCTGATGATATTCTGCCCCCTACAGGTGTCCGTATGGTTATTCGGGAAGGCACTGTGAAATAGGAAAGTCCCGAGGAGCACCTGCTGGAACAGGTGACAAGATTATTCTCACTTCCCCAACAAGTTAAGACTAGCCATGTAGTGTCTTTATCTAGTGTCTTACACATTAATGAAACAAGTTAATGACATACACAAAGTGTGTGTTTAGCTGGTAAAAGTCAAAATCATGAACACATGATTGATTATTCATTAACATCTTGGTTCCTTCATATTATTTTTTACTTACTGTCTCACTTCAGTGGCTCTAACTCTAAAATGTTGTAACTAATCCCACGTTCCTGCTGTATAATTCATACTGTTTTACTCAGCAGAGGTGAATAAAATACAGGATTAGCATTAACATTTTGCTCAACTGAGTGTAGTCCTGAGACACAGATATCCAGTGTCTCACACATATCCCTCCTGTTCTCTATTTAGCAGTCGCTGTGCTGCTGGCAGTGATTATTATTCTCTTAAGTGGAGCTCTCGGCATTGGGCTTTTCCTGAACTACAAACGCACAGGCTCACTCATCCCTTCAATGCCCAAGCTACCCAGGTACTCCATTACACTCATTTATCAGCACTCAAACTCCTCAGCTTTCTTTGACCTGGAGGAGATATATACAAAGAACAAGCTTGCTTTCATCCTCTATTAGTGTTGTGAGTAGAGTTACTGCTGCATTGGTAAGCCTTTGTCACTCATGAAGAAAAAAAAAATTGAGTTGTGGCAGAAGCGAATGATAATTAAAGTGCTATTAGTAATGCTAACAGCAACGCATTAATTATTATAGCAAACCTGGTCTCTTTTTCTCTTTCTCTTTCTCTCTCTCTCTGTCTTTCTGTTACTGTCTCTATTTCTCTCTCTTTCTGTCTCTATGTTGTTTAGCTTGAGCAGCCTGGCCAAGTCAAGTGACACAGGAAACGGCGTCTCCTTCCGCTCAGGGGACAATGTCACCATGGATCCTCAGACTCTGGGGGTATCGTTCATCGATAGAGCCATGCAGCTGGTAATCCTTAAACTCTCTGTCCTAATTTAACACTATGTGTTGGCGCGTCAGCTCTTAAATGCACAGTCAGCACATTTAGGTCATAAGGATGAGCTGTTAAAACCCAGGTTAACCTCCAGTTTGACTCGTGTTTTAATGTTACAAGCACATTTTTGACGTGACTGAATGGTCCACATGAATTAGTCTTTCACCCAATAAACTGGGTTATTTCAAGGGAACTGCAGTTTTCAATCCTCCTTGCATTTATTTCAAGTCGAGAATTTTCTTTAAAAGGTACCTGCAACAGGCTTTCATTCCACATTTATTAGCTTTGCATGAATGTTTTCTAAAGAAATACTGGAGGATTTATGAAAGGCTTATGTCAAAACTCCTGAGGTGGGATTAGAGGTTTTATGTAGTATATGACTTTGTATATTAGTTATATATAATTATTATTAAGGCCATAATTATCATTTCAGCTGGTCTCTCACTGTCTCCTGTTTAGCAGCCTGGTCTAGTTGCATTAAAAACTATCATGAAGAACCACTAAAGTATAATGTATAGCTTCTACAGCTTCACTTATCTAAGAAGTACATACATCTGAAGAACTAATATATACCTACTCCAACTACATATAAGTTAAATGACAAATGTGTACTTAATAGATGTCTCAGAACATTGTGAATGTGCTGTTAGTAAGGATAAATTAAAGAAAATGTGCAGTTACAGTAAGCATGAACAATCTAGCCATAGTGATAACTGAGAATTCTTCTCTCTTCTCTCTAAAGACAAAAACATACATAAAACCGTTTATGTCAAATCACAGGTTTTGGCATGAGTTTTCTTTTCATGAATCCTTCAGCATTGCTTTATAAATGTTTGTGCAGTGCTTATGAATGTATTATGAAGGCAGAATGAATGTATCCTTAAATAAAGATAAAAAATTAGATGTAAATAATGTAATTTATGTATTTGTAGGTTGAATTAGTGAGTTTGTTCTGATTTCTAACTCTTCTGTGTTATCAGAATGAGAACTTTGCAGATGCTGGAAGGGAACCTGTCACATTTGAGAATCCTCTCTATTCCACTGCATCAGGCCCAGCTGGTGATGCTGCAGTCATACATGCCACACAGGTAAAGCAGGACAAGACTCATACCACCTCATGTGTAAAGCTTGTCCCTTTAATACAATACACTGGCCTACATTTTCAAAGCAAAGACAGATGGTAGAGAAGCTGCTTTGCTTCTGCTTTCAAACAGGTGACTGTGAATATAAGTGCTGATTCAACAGAGAATGTATTTGCGAACCCCATGTACAATGAACAGCAGCAGGCAGCGGAGGCGAAAAATATTCCAACAGACCCCAAAGTAACACAGGTAAGAGCACATCCAAAGTAGCTAAACATTTCACGGCTGTAGCCTGTATCTTTTATTATTGCTTATTTATGTTTTAGGAGTCCAAGTGGAACTTCTTCAAGAAAAAACTAAAACCAGGTACAACATTTGAAAACCCAACATACTCAGAGGTAAGACATTTTCACAACAGACTGCAGATATGAATCATAAGAGTTCCAGTACTAATCTAGATGGGGACTGGGATTTAAAAACATTTCCTTTGAGCAATTCACAGTCCACTCTAAAATTATTTACACCTTCTGGCAGAAGGATGAGCATACATGATTGTATTAAACGAAAAAACTAAAATACATTAACAAACCAAAATACATTTTGTTACTTAAGTAGTCAAAAACAATATTAAACACAATCAGGGTCATAATAACAGGATTCGAGTCTGGAACAGGTGGAAATTTGCACTACCTTCTAACTATATAGCATGCCCATATGTATTCATTATTGCTCATTATTGTGAAGGGTGCAAATAATTCTGAAGTTGACAAAAAAGGTTTTGCATGATTTTAGATGCAGGACAAACAGTCTACTTTGAGTACAGAGGGCACTTCAGCCAGCCAACCACATCCTGTAATGCTGCCTCCAAAGCCTGTGAAGCAAGAGAAAGCTAGCATGTACTCACCCACAGAAGACTCCTTCCAAGACACGGCCAACCTGGTCAAAGAGGACTGTGACATATAACCGTCCCTCGTCTCGCTCTCTCTCTCTTACACACGCAAACACAGATACAAGGGGAAAAAGACACACTCTGTCCCTCTTTGCACAGAATCTATTTTTATATGCAGACTGTGTACAAAAATGAAACTTAAGATTATTTTGAGAACACTAGATAAGATGTTTTTATGACAGAATTAAAGTCTATGGAGACTATGCCTTCTGCTGTTTCTTATGCCAATTCATGTTTATGATTTTTTTTATTGTGATGTACTATATGTATATCTTTGCACTGATACTACTGATGGTAAAGAAAAAAAAATGTTATGAATATGTTGTACATTTGTAAATTTTTTAAAGATTTTTGGTGATATCTGATAGAATATTGTGCAGCAGATTATGCTTTCTCTTATAGATTAACAAAGTGACAGACGAATATAGTAGTGTGTAGATAATGCACGCTGTACTGTGATTTATTACCAGGGCTTTGATGCTTCTTTGCATAAAAATTTTACTTAATATTTGCCAGTGGAATCAAAAACACACCTCTCATCCTGCATATTTATATACCTCATCTGTGGACTGGCCAACACAGTGAAAAAGAGCCAATTTCTGTTTTGGTCCATTGTTCACAATTTGTTCCTCAGCAGTATCTTTGTTCATATAAATATTACATCGACGTGAATGAATATTACAAATCTTATCATTTATAGATTTATGAACTGCTAAAAATGATTGGTCCAAGCATACCTGATTAATTATAGGTATGATTTTGTATTAAAACAACTGAGGATATTTCACATGCTAAAAAGATCATTAAACCAGTCTGTCATGTAAATGACTTTCCATTATCTGTTCATTTTGTTACGGCAGGTGAATATTGAAATGTCTCAGTAGTACCTGGAGAGGATTCCTGTTATTTAGGACAAAGGGACTGATATCAAAACAGACAATAACACTTTATCATTAATGATTTATATTTAGAATTTTCAATGATATCTAATATCACACACTGTTTTCCAAATTCTGAAATAAATTAAACTGTGACTTTTGTGTTGTAGCATGTAGTATGTATACTCTTTGGTTTTTGCCAATAATTTCACTATTGGCTAACCTAATAAAGATGTAAATTCTATATTACTGAATGATTTTGTATGTTAATGAAAGGAAATGAACATATTTGAACTGGAAAACAAATTTTTCAAATGCTGCTGAGAAAATTCAAATAAATGTATTGTTTTATAATGTCTTTTGCCTAAAATGCTATTTTTGTCCTATGTATATTAAATACTAGTTCTAAATGGCAATTTTTAGAGCTAAACATCGGATCATACTGTATATTTATAGAATAGGGCATGTACAAAAAAAGTAGAAAAAGTAAAGCAAGTGCCTAGAGCAATTTGTCACTAAAATGTCAAACATCGTCCTCATACTTTGTTTGATTTCTTTCAAATGTTTATATGTAGTACTAAATGCTATAGTTATATACACATTGTATGTATGTATGTATGTATGTATGTATATATATATGTACACATACACTATATGGCCAAAAGTTTGCAGACACCTGACCATCACATTCATATTTGCTTTTTGAACATTTCAGATTCCATTTCAGATTTAGTCCCTCTTTGCTGTTGTAATAACCTCCACTCTCTTAGGACGGCTTTCCACTAGATTTTGGAGCGTGGCTGTGGGGATTTGCTCATTCAGCCACATGAGCATTAGTGAGGTCAGGCACTGATGTCAGGTGAGGAGACCTGGGGTGCAGTCTGCACTCTATCATCCCAGTGGGGTTCAGTGGGATCGAGGTGCAGGCCACTTGAGTTCCTCCACACCAACCTTGGCAAACCATGTTTTCATGGAGCTCGGTTTGTGCACAGGGGCATTGTCATGCTGGAATATGTCTGAGACTCTTAGTTCCAGTGAAGGTAAAATTGTAATGCTACAGCATACAGAGACATTCTATGTAATTGTGTGCTTCCAACTTTGTGGCAACAGTTTGGAGAAGACCCACATATGGGAGTGATGGTCAGGTGTTCACAAACTTTTGGCCATATAGTGTGTGTATATATACATACATACATACATACATACATACATACATACATACATACATACAGTAGATATAGATATATAGATAGATAGATTTTTATATCATATATAGACTATCTATGTATTTATATGTGATTATATACATATGATACCTGGCTGCACCGTTAAGGCTTACTGAAATATTTCTCTGGGTCTATAATGCTTATTCTCTATGCAGGGTTTTAAAAAATGCAGATTTATGGCTTGGTGGTGTGAGGGCTGTGTGGTGGTCAAAGCGTGGTCGTATCTCCACGTTATCTTTCGCTGTGCTTGACTCGAGCTGGCACTTCCTCCCTATATCCCCCCACCCAACCCACGCCCCACACCCCACACCCACACCCACACACACCCCTTCCCTGACCGGTCCATCTCCCCGCTCTCCCCGGCTCGCGCCGCTGCATCCGTCACACCGGCTCTGCTAAGTCCAAGCTCAGCTATTCTGACTGCTTGCGCAAACCATGCTGTGGTTTCCCCTTGAAAGTACATGTACATAGGCTGAGCTTTGTACATGTGTACGTGTGTACAATAAACTTATATAAATTTATTAATTATATAGCCTTTACTAGAAATTAATAAACAGGAAGAGGTCAAACTACACATAAAACGATATGTTTATTAATAAGAATACAGGTTCCCAAGCAGGGGAGTGGCCACGTGGGTGGCACAGAGTGGCAGCTGCAGCCAATCAATCAATCAATCAATCAATCAATCAATCAATATATCTATATATATATATATATATATATATATATATATATATATATATATATATATATATATATATATA
>CM074949.1:19418701-19446086 GCA_037577455.1 Pangasius macronema
ATGCGAATACTTGGAATGTTTCCCCCGGTCTTAAGATTTTGTTCAGGAGTGTGTGTGTGTGTGTGTGTGTGTGTGTGACTTTGATTTACATAGGATACAGCTTTGGTTTATTTAAATCACAAAAGTAGTATCTACATACAGTATACGTATATATTCTGAGCATTAGGAACTATCTGTAGCTATGAGGTCAGTACAGTAATGTACTAACTGGTCATTCTTTTTGCTCCAAGAAACGAAATATGATAATCCTTTAGATAATCAGCTGGTCCCATCTCTTAGTTTGCTTTTGCTCCCCACTTCAACCTCATGTCTAAATCTGTACACACCACCACCACTTACTTAAGCATAGGGAAGAATGAGGGAATCTCCTCCTGGTAGAATCCCCTCCTGGTGGTGGAGCAACCCTGCCCACCCTGCCTTATAAAGGCCAGTTAACTGCTAATTAGGAGATTCATTAGATCAGGTGCATTATAGAAGGGGAAAAAAAACACCAGACTGCTAGAAGGAAATCATCAAGAAGCAATAGTTTCTTTGTTTGTGCAATAAATGACATGATATTTCTATTAAATCTGCTCTGATGTAAACCCACCTTCGTAGAGATTATGTTCTATGAGCACCATCTGGTGGTGGTATTTGCACGGGTTGTGAATTTGAATAGAATACAGCCTTAAACTTGGAGGTTAAACAAGCGGCACACAGTCCATGGGTATGGAACCTATATTCTTATAGGATATATATATCACACCTATATGGGCTTGTTGGACATCCCATTCTGAAACCATTAATTTGGAGCTGGTCTCCCCTTTGTGGTTATAACAGACTCCACAGGCTTTCTACAAGATTTTCGACTATGTCTATGGAAATTTGTGCAGTCAGTCAATAGAACATTTCTGAGGTCAGGCACTTATGTTGGATGAGAAGTGCTGGCTCACAATCGACATTCCAATTCATCCCAAAGGTGTTCACTGGGGCTGAGGTCATTACTCTGTGCAGGCCACTAAAGTTCTTCCAAACCAAACTCATCAAACCATGTCTTTATGGACCTCACTTTGCGCACAGGGGCGGCATCATTCTGGAACAGAAAAGAGCTTTCCCCAAATTGTTACTACATAGTTGGAAGCATACAACTGTCTAAAATATTTTTGCAAGCTGTAGCATTAACATTACCCTTGACTGGAACTAAGAGGCCTAGACCAAACCCTGAAAAACAGCCCCAGACCATAATTCTTCCTCCACCAAACATTACCACTGGCACTGCATTCCAGAACATAGCGTTCTCCTGGAATCCACCAAACCAAGATTTGTCTATAAGTCCCCCAGATAGTGAAGCATGACTCATGACTCCATAGAACTTGTTTCCACTGCTCCAGTCCAGTGGCAGCATGCTTTACACCACTCCAGCTGATTGGTATGCATTTCATATCTTTGCAGATCTTGCAGCTGCTCAGCAATGAAAATCTATTTCATGAAGTGTGGAATACCCCCCTGGCTTAGAGAGTTAGCCCATTTTGTCGAATACCCACCTTGTACATAAATCTAAATCATTCTAGTTTAGTAGAAATGCTTTCAATCAACACACACACACACACACACACACACACACACACACACACACACACACACACACACAAACACAAACACACACAAACAAATAAAATCCAGAAAAAAGTGGTTTGGATGTAGTTTTCCTGACAACCTTTGTGAGATCAATATATTACTGTACATTGAATATACCTCAGCATTTATGTAGACTTTGTAGTATGTTCTCTGTAATAAGAGAACAAGTTGCACTTACCTTAATGGAATTCAATTACCTGCATTGCCAGGCAAGCTGAAAACTAAGTTTATTCATTTCCTTCTAGTTAACATGTTGCATCTTTGCCACTGCTATTAGGCAAATATTACGAAATTACATTTCCATTTTTTTTTACTTGTTAGTTTGGAACCTGGTGTTCCACAATCATGAAGTTTAAATAAACTTACTCAGTACTATAAGTAAAATTTTTTTTTGAGTAGATTCACTTAATTATTTTTAGAGTGCAGTTGACAAAATCATCAGGCTTACTAAAAGTTCATCACCGGAGGAGCTAAACAAACTCAGGATTAGCGGTGTAATAATACAGTGGTGGGTCTGTTATTGGATTTAAACCTGAAGTGTGCCTGGCCTTAAACTGAACCTTTTGAGGTTCCTAACAAATCTGTGCATTTCAATGCTTTGAAATCAGAATTTTTAAAAAGGCAAATAGTAACACTAAATAATGCTATATAAAGAAAAAAATGCCCTTACACCTCTTTATACTGAATGTCTAATTATAGTGAACTTTAGTCAATATATATTGAATAACACAGCCAAACAAACAAATGTATTCATTTACATTTAACTCCGCCCTAGTCCATCACCTGTTGTGTTTGCTGATTTTGACCAAAGTGAGATTATTTAGAACATATTATCTGTTCAGTCCGAATAACGTATACATATTCGGTTACATACCTAGTCAGGACTGTGTATGACAGTTTTGGTTGTTGAATTAACTACTGACAATTTTTTGTACCTGAAATGCTTTCTTTTTGTAAGGGTGGCATGGTGGTGCAGTGGGTAGTGTTGCCACATCAATTCATCAATTCAATTCAATTTTATTTGTATTGCGCTTTTAATAATGGACATTGTCTATTAATATATATACACACAGCTCCAGGTCTTTTCGTGTGACCCTTTTTTTAAATTTCTTTTTTTAACCAGGGTTCTCCGTTTTCCTCCCACTTCCCATTAATATGCTAGTAGGTGAATTGGCTGCTATAAATTGTCCCTAGATGTGATATAGTGTTCATAGTAAGCTCCAGATCCACTGGAACCCTGACCAGGATAAAGCGGTTACCGAAGAATGAATGGAAGAAAATGTCTTTTAGGAAGCCACCAGATGGTACACAAGGACTTTTTCCTTTTCTGCATAAGATGGGGCTTTTCAGAAAGATTATGTTTAGATTGTGTGTATGTGTCCATTCACAAGACAACTTATCAATCATTTAACAAGTTATGTCCATTTTGGCTACAGTGATCATAACATGTACTGCAAATAAAAAAATAAATAAATTTAACACATGCACAGTATTCTGAAATCTATCATCTTATATATATATATATATATATATATATATATATATATATATATATATATATATATATATAGATGTATATCTGTGTACATAGATGATTTTACACTTTCCATACAGGGGGTGTAAAAGACAGAGCAAAAGGGACACAACTGACCACATGTTATATATAATTTCATATATATTTCCTATGTAATTATAAAGGCAGCAAAAGCACAGGCACCATTCACACAGACAACTTAATCAAGACAAGGCATAACATTCAGGCATAACAGTCTACATAAATTTACTGAACATGTACAAGTTAAAACATTTTAAATGTTGTCAGCCATGTAAAGTAGCCTAGAAGAAGAATAATCCATTCAATAACCTCAAACAACAAAACAGGACAATAAAAACATATTCCTAAAGCAGAATTCAGTTTATGACAGTTCTATGTGCCTCAGGCTTGTGTGGAGCTTTCCATATGTTATAGAGTAAATGAGCCTGCAGAGATGAGCACTGTCCTTAATATGTTCAGCAAAAATGATGCATTTTTAACAATTTGTGATGGTGAAAATTCAAAATCTTGAGAATTTGAGGACAGAGGACAGGGTCCATAATATGGCACCCCTGGAGTGGATAGGGCTAAGGGCCTTCCTTGAGGGCCCAACAGTGACAGCTTGGTGGTGCAGTGGCTTGAACCCCTGACCTTCTGATAAGTAACAACGCACTGTGATAGCTAGCAAGTTAAATATTTTAATATAGGTCATTGCAATTTTCATATATCATATATTCATATGTATGTATTTATAGCAATTATCCCCAAAATATCTGTAGAAATATAACCTATATAATACTACAACCTAGAATATATATATTCTAGGTTCTAGTATTATATAGATTATAATTTTACAGATATTTTGGGTATAATGAATCATCTTATATGAATACATATGACAGATATAGAAAGAAATAAGACTGTAAAGGGGTCAGCTGACTTATCCCCTGCTCTCTTACCACGTCACATGTTAGGAACTGATAATACCACATATAAATATTTATATATTTCCTCTATATTTGCATTTCTAATTGCAAATATAATTTCACTTCGATTTTATAATGCCATAATTTCTGCAATTACTTCTTTCTCATAACATCTATACAGCTTTCTCTAAAAAAAAATAATTCTGTGTCACAGTTTTCCAGCTTCCCAATTAATTCAATCTTCCATACAATTCCTGTACATATGACTCATCCAGAATAGGCTACTGCAATCAAATATTTGTCTTAAATATCTACATTCAGAGGGAATGCTCCAGGAAAGGTGTATGGATGCAAACTGAAATCAAACCATCAGACTTAAAGAAATATCTGAAACACAAATTTCATTCATTTCCAATTAAGAATAATTTGCTGCAACCATAGTAGTGATCAAGACCTGTTGCTGAGCTTGAGAAAAATCAGCCACAGAATCAGAATACCCATTAATTGCTAACGCAGGATCATTCTGTATGAAACATGCTGTAGTCTAGGTGAAATCATTCAGAATTTCTGAATTCAGATAAATGTAGAAACTTTTTTTGAAATTCAACCTCTTGCCATTAATAAAACAAAATACCCCAACACGTTGTACATTTTTGAAATCTTCAAGGTAATTACTATCAACATGTTAAGGAAAATATTTATGTCATATTCTATATATGTGGGAATTGGGGATACATATTCTTATTATTTTATGCCATTACCTTCTTGCACAATGACACTTAAAATCATCCTTTAGTATCTCGACATCATTTCTCACACATATTTCTTTCCCTTTAAGACTTGTTTTTTCAAGGCTGGCTGTGCCAATGTGGAGATTTAAAAAAACAAAAGTATTGCAACATATTTACTTGGAACATATGTATTACATCAATAAAACATTTTTTTTGGCAACAGAAGCAGGCTGTCTGAGCCTCTGGATTTGTCATGCTTCTATTAATAAGACACTGAAACCAGTAGTAGCCTGCCCGTTGCTTGCTACTAGAGAAACATTTCATTCCATTTCCTTGAGCAAGCTAGAAACCAGCTCTACCAAATGGAGCAGTAACATGGCACCCTCAAATTGTCCCAGCCCGGCTCATTGCTCATTGTAAGAGTCATGCTCTCAGGTACATAAAAGGCACTAGAGTGTCCCACCCCATTTGTAAACAGCACTCCCCTTGCCCCCACTAATTGTCGGACTCAGTTCCTTGTTCTAAGAAATGAAGTGACTTGTGGCCAAGTATGGTGACTCATACTCGGAATTTGCGTTCTGCATTTAACCCATCCAGGTGCGCACACACACACAGTAGTGAACATACACCTGGAGCAGTGGGCAGCCTTTCTTGTTGCGGTGCCTGGGGAGCAGTTGGGGATTCGATGCTTTGCTCAAGGTTCTCACCTCAGTCGTGGTGTTGAAGGTGGAAAAGAGCACTGATCATTCACTCCCCCCACCTACAATCCCTGCTAGACCTGAGACTCAAACCCATGATCTTCAGGTTGCAAGTCTGACTCTCTAACCATTAGGCCATGACTGACGTCTGGTGCCTCTTGGATTCTAGATATGAGAGGGAACTAGCTCCTACAATCCTTCCTGTTCTGTATATTAAAGCTACCACCTCAGTTTCATGCCAGTGGATCTGTGCAATGCATATCTATATAGAATAGAAATGCTTTTGTAGGTTTTCCAAGAACAGGTATTCCGATTCATTCATGTCCTACTCTTCAGGCAATTTCTAGCACCACAGTATTTTCAAGATGCATACAGGCAGCCCTGTTGCCTCTGATGGCCAGATACGCTCTATTTAGATGACTGGCTCCCATCAAGGGGTAGACAATCGGAGACCAGACCACTGGCCTCACACATATTACAGCCCTCTGTGACACCTGCCACATCGTCAGGAAGCTTGAATACTTGAGAATTCTCAGTGTCATCCTAATGTGTGACAGACAATTATAGCATTCACCAATCACATTTGAGCAGGTCGATATATTGTGTGCTACAACTGTTAACTGCTGCCGCAAGCAACTAAGGGTGCGACTAAACACTAAATGCCAGAGATAGAGACATGTCCACATCTCAGCAAGTGGGTCTTCAGCTGTAACTCACTGGAGACATAAGGCTTTTCTCATGAAACAGTATCACTTTGGAGAGAGATAATCCCCATGGATGCCTCCTTCAAGTTCTAGGGGCAGAGTGATACCCAAGATGCACAGTAGGCATGTGGAGCCCCAGTGTGAGAGTAGAACACATCAATGTGGTTCAACCTCATGAAGTTGGACAGTCCTCTAGAGCAGATGACAATGGCCCATAACTGGCCTCACAGTCTACTCTTTTCCCACCTCTAATACTGATTCTGCCCACATTGCAGCAATTCCTCAATCAGTCTCCTTCCCTCGAGGCCTTTGTTTCCACAGGTGCTCTCACTAGTCAATGGAACATTTTGGCAACTTCCTCAACAACAGACCTGTTGTCCCAAATGAACAGAGTGATTTAGCACCCTCAGCCAGGTTACCTGCACCTGTGGGTTTGGCCCCTCAGAGTGAAGTGCAGGTTGAGAACTGCAATCCAGGAGTTCAAGAGTCACTCTTGAAGAGTCTCTAGTGCACAAGCCTCCCCTGTCTAAACAGAGACTGGCCCGCTGGACATCATCACCTTGGCCTACAGAGCCACTACACACTCTGAGAAGCATCTCCTCATAGACATTAGAGGCATGTCCCTCCAGAAGTCTGCAGTACTACTACTTGGGTATCTATGTGTATCTTCTCCAGGTTCTGCACTGATAATATCTTGCCAGTGGCGTAAGTGTGGCAGTAATCTTCAAACTACTTTCCAGACAGTTTAAGGTGGGTTTTTTCTTATGACATATGGGTTTCTTTATGGCATAGGTTATCTAGGTGATTCTTACCACCCCTTCTAATTTGAAGGGGTGAAAAATGCTAGTTACATATGCAACTGTGATTCTATAAACAGGGGATAGCCTGCAGGGTTACATGTCATTCCAAGCCAGTGCCAACCTGGCAGGAACCTGGCGAGAAGGTGCCAGGGAGCACTGGTCATATGACAAATGGTATTTGTATAAAATAAATGATCATATGGTCTCATTACTGTATATATACTTTAGGTTAGTAGCTACAATCAATAATTACCATCAACCCGTTAACAATAAAGAATAATTTTTACATTTTTTTTTTCATCCAGTCAGTTTATGTTCTTGCTGCTCTGCCCCTCAGGCTCCGTCTCATTCCCGAACCAAACTATCCTAATTATTTATCACTAAAAAGTATTAGAATTATTACATGCAATATTACATTGATTATGTTGTAGATTTTAATGATTAATGTCTTGTGACATTAGAAAAGGTATACAATCTCTGTACAAGACTTAGGTGGCATATTAAATGAAAACCTTAGGTTTGATACTGAATTTTATTAGTATGGCATCAGAGATAAAGGATGGCATGTAGGACAGAGGCAGCCAGAAGAATTTTGCATCCCAGCCGGCAGAGTAGCGGGTGCGAGGATGGACAGCAGAGACAGCATGTGCCATACAGCTCACTGCTTTCATCAGATCTCCATCCAGCTTCTTCCCAATCTCCTTCAACATCTTTACTTTCACTAAAATAGGTGAGACATGCTGTATGAGACTTCTTGTATTATTTCTCTTAAGCATTTGGTAAATTGGTAATAGGTTCCTATCATACTGTAGTGCATTGTATGGATTATTTTCCCATATGATTATAAGTATATTGGCATATAGAGTAAGTATGTCAGTTTCAATTTAAGAAGTGCTAAGCAGCATTTTCCTACATTGTGTCATCTATATTTTTTTTCAGGTGCTGTCAAATCTGTCTGGTTAAATATATGGTTTGCTTTAACAGGAAAAAGATTTTAAAAATACAGATAAACGGGTTGTAGTAAAATGCTCTTATATGACAGTCACACTCCCGCTTATATTTTAGTAAAACAAAAATACACTTCACTTTGCCTTTAGATTATGGTGCTCACTATAGGTACCAAGTCGTAAAGAGTTAAAAATATTCATTAGTAGTCTGTAATCACTCAGTCTATTTGAATGCAAGATATTAATGATTTCTCTATTACAGTGTGTGTTCAGCTAACCTTGATCAATGTAGTCACTTCCATAGTCATCCCTGACATCTTGTGGCAGTCTGTCCCATAATTTCTGAAAGTTGTCCTGAAAAAGACTAGTGTTTGACATGTTTGTTTTGAAGAATCCTGGTTCAATGCACAGTACCTTAACTCCAAATGGTATCATGTTCAACCTGTTAAAAGTGGACAACATAAGTTATCTGAATTATTGGTTTGGACAGCAGTTAAAATGATAACATTACAATTTACAATAGATAATTTGCATTCAGAGATGTTAAGCATTCAGACCTTGGCATTAACTATAGACTTAAGCACTGCATGCAACTGTTATTTTCTTGTGATATACCCATGAAATGAGCTGAATTAAGTCCAGCATCACTCTTTGACATCACTGTTTGTAACAAAAATATTTAACCCAAAATTCATGTAATTTCACATAAAACACTGGAACAGTATTTGAGGTCAACATTACATAAAGATAGGACATCATGGGATAATCATATGAATCACAACATCTAACAGCACTTTTCACTCTTTAGATTCTCAGATCAGGCTTTCTGTTGCTGTAGGTACCAAACTACCTCAATTCCTAAAGTGAAATAAATTTTCAGAAATTGCAAATGATTAAGACTAGGACTATTCATGACAATCAACATATTCTCAAAATGTCTCCCGATTTTGGTAATTTGTCAGTTCTCAAGCTATCACATGACAACTAACAGGGAGCGTGGCATGCACTTCCTCTGAGACACTTGAAGCCAGCCAATGCATCATACCACTCAGTGCAGTTGACCACTCTTGGTAAAAAGTGCTCATGCCTTATACATGAGCCCATGATTGGCTATGGCTAGTTTTGTTCTGACTGCTTTTATGATGCATCATTCTACACCTGGGAGTATATCTCAACCATAAAACATGATTGTCTTCATCTGTCTGTATTTTCTAAAGCCAATTTCTATGTCTATTTTTTCAACATTAAGGGCAAGTGATTCTGCCTCAAGAACAAGAAAAACCTGAAAACTTTGAAGATGTTCATGCAGGTAATGTTGACAATCTAAATGATCCACCCAGAAAATCAACTAATCACCCACTTAGCATGATTCTGTACTGGTTTTGTGTCTGTGCGATGCATTAATTTTATAAGTGCGTTGACATGTCAGACAATGACCCACCTCAGGCAATCACTGAAAGCCTCCACTCCATATTTTGAGACACAGTATGGTCCTGCAGATAAACATATTCTTCCAAGCACACTGGAGATATTGACAACACGGCCCTTAGCTTTCTTAATGAAGGGTAGCACACTCATGGTCACAGCAATGACCCCTAATAGGTTCACATTGATTACGTTTTTAAAGTCATCAATATCCATCCAGTCAATGGGCCCTGATGGCTGAGATATTCCTGCATTGTTTACAACAGCCCAGAGACCTAAATGTCACATGCACATACACACACAAACACACACAAGAAGCATACTGTTGTATTTGCTGAGTGAATGATAATAATGTCTATACAAATGAATATGTGAAATGTTGTTCTGCAGATGAAGTTGTCCCTAATCAAAAAGATAATATCTGATTAAACAAGACTAATGCAGCCCATTTCAAGATTTGGCAGTTGAATTGTCTAGTTTTAGATATTTATGACAGCTCAATCTCATTAGTCAGAAGATGCAGTCACTAGATTGAGCCCAGCATAACAAAAAATTTGATTTATACCTGGAGGTAGTTTAAATTGGAAAATAGTCATAGTTTCATTTGTAGTAAGGAAATAAAACACAGTTGAAATCCCTTACCTTTCTCTCCAACCAGAGTTTTAATGATACCTGCTGCCTTCTTGATGCTATCATTATCAGAAACATTTAACTGAACAGTAGAGAGTCTGGCCGAGCCGGCCTTCTTCAGCTCAACTTCTCCTTTCTCTGTGTAGCAACCAGCAATGACACAGAAACCATCTTTGTCCAGATGTTTGGCCAGAAGGTTTCCAAAGCCTGTGTCACACCCCGTGATATAGACATATTTCTCTGATTTTTTTGGCACTTGCTTCAGCTCTCTAAACCATTGGTAGGCATAGAATAAGACCATCAGCCCTAAAATATATAGAAACATCTGTGTAGGGGAGTAAAAGGAAGTAATTTTAGAAATAAAAAAAAAACTTTTTAATTTTTTAAATTATAGTTATGTAAATATCATGAGACTGATGAGAGCAAATGGGTGCAGTAGTCAAACAGGCAGAGCTCAAAACATGAGCAAGCTAGCTACTTGCCCAGAACCTAGGGCTTAGTCAAAATTCAGTCAAGGGTGAAGAAGAAAAGGATCAGGTTGAAAGACCTTAAGTACTTTCTCTATGGTTGAACCAACATGAAGCAGTTCTCTCTGATAAAATTTTAATTTTAATTTAAATTTTAGATCCGGATTACTATCCATTGTTGAAAGTGCTATATAAATAACATATATAAATAACATGGAATTGAATTGAATGCTCCAGGCAGTCTCCCTTATTCCAGGACTGCTTTGTGTACTTCAGGTTCATTACCCCTTTCTGTTCCAAACCTTCTGCTTATACGAAAAAGACAGGTAAAGGCAGACCTCAGACTCAAACAAACTGGCTAATGTAAGAATGGCTTAGGAAAAAAATTCTAAGTAATTTTCAGTTAGACACTAACAGGATAACACAAAATAAATATTCAAACTAATTAGGGTGAAAAAATAAACAGGCGAACACAAACAGGAAAACAATCTAATAACAAGATGGGCATTTAGACAAGACCAAAAACAGAAATCAAAACAAGTGTTGTCAACATGCGTGTGTGTGTTCACGTAAGTAGCAAATCGATGGTTAATTTGCACTGCTATGTATAAAATGTCCATATATAAAATGTCCATATATTGCCTGCTTACTATTTTTGTCCCTTTTATAAGAATGTTAAACTATGTGGTTTTGTTGTAGTATAGAATATATCAATATCATTCGTTCATCCTAGCTGATATTTTTTCTTCTACATTAGGTTTCTGTGGCTACTAATTATAATGCTAATAACAAGAGGTAAGACTAATGGACAAAAAAACAGCCAAAACGAACCAAAAAAAATGACAAAAACAATTTAGTATAACAAAAGAAAAATTTAAACTGAGATAAGAGGAAGATAAAAGAAGAGAAAAGTGCAGGATACACTCTGTTACACATGCAAAAGAGATCGGTCACACCAAACATGTGAAAGCATGAAGTAAACCCTCAATTCTGTTGCTATTTTTACTATGACCAGCAGTTTCATTGCCATTTGTGTGTGATGTGTGAGCTTAAATTTCAACAGTTGCTTTTCCTTCCCTCATGTGCCTTTTTGCAGCTGTGGTGTTATATAATAGATGGTACATTTTTTTAATAATGTTTGTAATATTGGGGTACCCAATAATAATAACAGCAACTGACCATTTGCTTCCAGGCAGGCAGTACAGGGGGCCTCTGACGCGTTATGCTTTATAAACAGGCAGTGAAGGCTGAATTGTGGTAGTGTGATTCGGTAGAAAATAGAAATGACTTACTTTAATTGCAGGGAGAGCTTTACAGATGAACTTGCCTCTGTTACTCCGTGTCCTTATTCAAATGAGCTGTTTCCCCAGGATCTGTTTACTTCTCTTCCCCTTTCTGTGAGCTCTTTTGCGGCTGATCTGGTTAATCAGACTGCACTATAGAGCTGTTTGCGAATGAATCGATTCTTTGAGTCGGTTTTCTTAAGTGAACTAGGAGCCTGCTCGTGTGCCTAGAATTCATCATGTGTGTAATGTAATGTAATGGGAACGGTAATGGTGGAGTAATATTTCAGTGAACAATGTGGGGTTAACTGCTGCTGATGGCAGGCAAGGAGCCGAAAGAGTCGGTTCTTTTTTCTGAGTCACTGAAAAGAGCAAGAATTTCAGATGCGACATCTAGAGGTATTCTGAGAAAAATACAAACAATAGAAAACATCACAGAAATTCTAGTGGTTTTCATTACATATACTATTACAAACCATCAGCTGTTATCCATTAAAACCATTACCAAATAGTTTCCGTTACATACTAGGACGTATTAAGGACGTATGTTCTTAATGGTATCCACTTGACAGAATGGATATTCTCTCTCTCTCTCTCTCTCTGGCACTAAAAGTCTCACATGGAGTTTTGCAGTGTGTGTGCGTATTGGATTAAAAAGACCACAGGGGGGCGCCCACAAAAAAAAGGTAAATTCTTCAAATAACTTTTTTATGCATTTGCTTTTATGCATGGTTTTCATTATTTTGTCTTCTGGAAAAAATTAAATATTTTATGTAGCTTCTGAAGGGCAGTACTAAATGAAAAACAATAAGTGAGTGATGTGACTTGTGGCCAAGTATGGTGACCCATACTTGGAATTTGTGCTCTGCATTTATGCCGCGCCTGGGGAGCAGTGCTTTGTTCAAGGGTCTCACCTCAGTCATGGTATTGAGGGTGACAGAGAGCGCTGGTCATTCACTCCCCCCACCTACAATCCCTGCCAGACCTGAAACTCGATCCCACGACCTTCAGGTTCACCTTCGGGTTATAAGTGCTCTCTAACCATTAGGCCATGACTACCCCCGAAGAGATATTTAAGCAAAATAATAGCAACTTACACTGATTATCCTGTTCAAAAGTTTACACCCACCTGGCTCTTAATGTAGTGTGTTGCCTTCTTGAGTATCAGTAAATTTTTGCACCTTTTGTAATAGTTGTGTACGAGTCCCTCAACTGTCCTCAGTGTAAGAAGATGGATCTCAAAATCATAGTGCCACTGTTGGAAAGGGGTCAAATATGGAGAAGATGCTGGAAAAGCAAAGATTGTGCAGGACCTGGAGGATTTTTCTTAAGAACAGTTGGCAGTTTAACTGTTCAGGACTAACAAGGGACTCATGGGCAACTATCACAAAGCATAAAAACAGTCACTGATCCCTCATTAAAAAAAAAATAAGTTATTAACATTTTGCAGATTTTGTATAAACTTATGACCCCAAATGCATTTCTACTTTAAGAAAGCATACATATATTTTACCTATATGGCTAGTGTTACAATATCTTGAGTGACTTTTACCCCAAGTGATGAAAAAGAGACTGATGTGGATAATGCTGATTAATATTGTTCTGTCATTTTTCTTAACAAAAAATATTTCACGCACTATAGATTTATAGAAGTTTTTTTTTTTTTTAATAATATGAAACTTTCTTTAGGCCAGTGTATAGACATTGTATAATGTGAAACATATTGTATCAGAGGGTTGTCCCAGTTTTCAAGAAACTTGTGCACTGCTCTGCAATTTTCAAGTATAAACTCCATTTCTCTCTACATATAGTGTATAACCTGAACAAAGTTTTATTCTCTAATTCAAAGAACTGTGGGAAGCTTAAAGCAGTTGGCCAAGTCAGTATGATGCAATTTATGATGAGAAAATCATAAATCATGTCCTTGAATCAGTTTAATTGCAGAGCTGATTAATAACTGATAATGATAATAACTGACAAATGAGCAGATATTCGTTGACCATGCGAGCATTGACCCCAAGGTATTTGTCAACATGTCAGCCTTTAAAACATTTTTCTCACAGAGTGAATCTTTAATTCACTGTTTTAAACCATTTATGATCTCCCCATGTAGAGCAGGGCAAAAATAATCATGTATTTCATGTAAAATTGCAGTGGATAGCATTATAGGTCCACCATGTGAATAATCATCCACCATGTGTAAATTTAATAGAATATTAATAATAGAACGCTGTGTAATATTGCATTATTATTCTTTTGAGGCTGTAGATATGGCCCGGTTCTTGTTCTGTTTTGGTGGAATTTGGTTTCATTACTTTGTCTGTAGACTAATCCGACAGCACAGATCACACATTTGTAAATACCAGTAGAATGTGCCCATACTGGATTAGCCATTAATTTGACCCTCCCTTTGTTATTAAAGTGTGGCATCATAAAATGAGTTCAGTAACCTAAAGGCCATTAGTTTATATCATTGCTGAATGGGAATATTTATGTGGTTGTAGCATAGAATACATGATTACAATTTTAGTCATAAAAATTCAGCAATTTCATGTTTTATAAATGGTAGCCTATCTACTTTTCCCCAGTTAACTATAAATATCTTTAAAGTTACATTCAAAAAGTCCTTTTTGTATGCAGTTTGTTCACATAATGTCTCACCTGTACTATTGTGATTTTTGCAACTTTTTATGGCCGTATGACATCATAGAGCCAGTTTAATCTCATATTAGGATGCTTTATCTTTGGTGATTAACATAAATAAGGCCGCTGTTGTTCTCCAATGGAAGTTTACAAGTTAAAAAATTGTTTAAAAAAACAAAAATTATCCTATTTTTCATCCTTTGGAGAGAAAATCAATATTAAGGCTACACTACACAAACTAAACTAATGCTTTTCCTAAGAACATCAGGTCAATGTTCATCTAAAACTATCAGTTCTTCAAATCTTCACTTACGCCACAACCTCAAAGGGTGTGATAACTTTGCATATATTCTTTCTCAAGTAAGACATGGTAAGATAAATTAATCTCAGTGCAAATCCCTAGTAAATGTAAGTGTAATATACAGTATATTTATACATTATGTACTTCACCCCATTTAAACTTTCATTAAGTTAACTTAACTCTTTGGTCTTATCTACAGCTTGGCAAAGGTAATCTCTTATCATAATAGTGGGGTAGATAGTCAGGGAGGTGTCTACAGGACACTGATTGCACAAATCAGTCTTGAGGAGTTATAGTCACTGATAGTGACCACAGTCTGTACAGACACTGCCGAGAACTTCAGAGGAAATACAAAAACAGGTGAATATTTTTCTTCTCATCACACTGTTACATATAACAGATTATAGTATTGCTCCTGGTATCTTGATTTGGCCAATATACATAAACCACTATCGTTTGCTTTTGAGTGGGGTATGTTAACACGATCCATCGAAAGTCAGTGGTAATTTATTTGTTGTCGTCTTAGTAATGTTAATTACCATAGAGAGGCTGGTTTAACTTATACAATGCTTTAACTTATACAATTTATTTATCCATATTTATGACCTTATTGAAAAAAAAATCAAACAAATATTAATGTCTCCAAGCCTAAAGTCATTTGGAGATTACTGTAAATTTTGTAGGTGGCTATGGGAAATTTTCATTTCTGGTAGTAAAGGTAAAATATATTTAGCAAACACAAAGAAAACTAGGTAAGTATATCATAAGTATGTCATAAGTCTTTATGACATTGCAACAAAAAGTATTTTTTTTTAAAAAAGTGCAACGCTGACTAATGTCAATTAGAATGATCAGAGGTAACAAATCCATTTTTATGGAATGTTGACGTCTACTGGCAAAAGTGGGATTGTACTACACACATTTAAGACCGAAACACTGTAGTCTCTAAAATCATTTCCAACAAAACTATATTCTGTTAGTAATTATTCTATTGACACACTTTTGTTACACCTTTGGACTTGTGGTTGTGTGTAATGTATATTTTGTGTTTGGTGTTTTGTGTCATTATCTCTGTCCAGCACTTTTGACACAAGAACATTTTTACATATTTAGCATGGATACACAAAATAATTTAATTGTTGATTTAACTGTGTGTATGATGCTGGTCTCTGTATAAGTAGGGATACTGATCAGACTGATATGCATAAAGGATATTGATCACTGAACATGAAGAACACTAAACTGAGCACCGATCATGAACATATAGAAAAATGTCGTGATAAAGGTAAGGCTTCCACATTTCCAAAACTATATTTCTCTTTCAATATTATAATATAATATTAATATAATATTAATGCATGTAATCTCTTTTTCTTGATATATGGCAGCCGCTGAAAGTAGGTGAGTATGAAGCTTTTACTATACATGATGCCAGTAAATACACTCTTAGAAAAAAATTTCTTTAAGAGTTCATTGGATATTTAAAGTTTCTTAGCTACTAGGAATCATTTCTCACAGGAAGAGATTTGTTGTAGGGTTCTGTAGGATCATTAAATGTTCCCCCAGAGTCAATTGAAGAACACTTAAGAGTTCATATGTTTGAGAGTGTATAGCTGAGCAATGCTAGAAAAAGTATTAATCGTAGTAATCTTCACATTTCAAGAACTGGTGGTGACAAAAAAGAAGAGAAGGCCCTTGGAGTTGGCTTTTTCCAACTGTTTCGCTTTGCTACATGGCTAGATATTGTGATGATGGTATTTGGAGGGTTGTGTGCACTTGTCCACGGTGCTGCCTCTCCTCTCATGCTGCTAGTCTACAGCAAGATGACTAACACCTTTGTAGCCTATGAGCTGGAGATTCAGGAACTAGCTGATCCCAACAAAATCTGCATCAATAACACTGTCACTTGGACTAATGGGACTGTAGTGGAGCAGGGAGATAATACCACTGTGCATTGTGGGTAAGTGGTGTATACCAGGATTCCAGTTTTGTTTGACTCACGCAAACAAGCAAGTTGATGATAATAATAATAATAATAATAATAATAATAATAATAATAATAATAATAATAATAATGGCAAATTAATCTGATTATAAATAAACTGATATCTATTTATTTTTCTTTTATTTCTTTCAGTGTAAATATTGAGGCACAGATGACCATGTTTGCTTATTATTATGTTGGCATTGGAGTGGGTGTGCTAATTCTTAGTTATTTTCAGGTACAAAATGAAACATATCCACATCACAAGGATAATAATAATAATTGTATTATTATTGTAGTTGTTGTTATGATAAATACCTTTAAGCATGGTACCTTCAAATCAACAGTATGCATCTTCTCCCCATTTCAGATTGCTCTGTGGGTCTCTGCAGCTGCAAGGCAAACACAGAGAATCCGAAAAGCATACTTCCAGAAGATCATGAGCATGGAAATTGGATGGTTTGACTGCAATTCTGTTGGAGAGCTGAACACAAGAATATCTGAGTATTATATATATTTGTTTAAATTTCGTAAACATGAATGACTTTAAACACTAAAGTTTAGAGGACACCAACTCACACAGATCAGTATTTGCTATTCGACTCCCACNACTTTGCACTCTGGACAGAGAAAAAACAACTATCTACAGCACGGACAATGTATTGGGGATGGGAGAACATAGATACCATCTAGTGCCTACTTACCAACCTAATAGTTTTGGCCCAATTCACTCATCATGTTTATTTCATGGTGTCACAATGCACAGCCCAGATTTCCCAGCATACATCAGAAATGATGAGGCCCTTATGGATGAGAGATGTCATGTCTTCAGGAAATTAAGGCCTAGCCAGTCACCAAAACTTTTTTCAATTTAACATCTTGATTTTAATATGTACCTGTTGCCGCCATATGTATAATTACACAGATTCTCTCTGTGTATTTTGTTTCAGTGATATTAACAAAATCAACAATGCTATAGCAGATCAAGTGGCCATCTTTACTGAGAGGATTTCTACATTTATCTTTGGTTTTCTGGTGGGCTTTGTTGGAGGATGGAAGCTGACACTGGTGGTGATTGCAGTAAGCCCTCTGATTGGATTGGCAGCAGGACTCATGGCCATGGTCAGTTATTATTCATTCAACACAATCTAAACACAGGGCAGTTTTGTTTATGCATTTCTTATCATTGCAATATTCATAAACTGTGTGCTTACAGGCAGTTGCAAGGCTGACAGGTCGTGAGTTGCAGGCCTATGCTAAAGCAGGAGCTATAGCTGATGAAGTTCTCTCTGCCATCAGAACAGTCGCAGCATTTGGAGGAGAGGACAAGGAGACAGAAAGGTATAGCTCACTGTCTTTCAAATGACAAATTTCAAATGTTTAAATGACTAGCCTGTGCTAGTTTACAATTATCCCTACACTAATAAACTGCTCAGTGAGGCTTATCAATAAGCATATCACATGGTATGAGTACTTTGTGTTATTTTCAGATATGACAAAAACCTTGAGGAGGCTCAGACCTGGGGGGTGAAGAAAGGAACGATCATTGGTGTATTTCAGGGTTATCTGTGGTGCATCATCTTCCTCTGTTATGCTCTTGCCTTCTGGTATGGCTCCAAGCTTGTCATTGATACTAATGAGCTCACACCCGGAACCCTCATCCAGGTATGAGCAATTCACAAAAATGTATTATGTTACCAAATCATAGTACATCATAGTTCAGCTTAAGCAATGGCTTTATCCTGGTCAGGGTTGAAATGGATCCAGAGCCTGGGCATGGGGTAGGAATACACACACACATTCACACAGGCAGAAATTTAGCATAGCCAGTCCACCAAATTGCATGTTTTTGGGAAGTGAGAGGAAACCGGATAACCCAAAAGAATCCCCAGCAGACCCAGAGAGAACATGCAAAATACCACACAAACAGGATCAAATTGGGAAATCTAGAGCCTTCATTAACTTAAATACTTTTTATGTAAAAACTTGGTAAAAGGGCTGCATATACTGAATTTTCAGGTGTTCTTTGGTGTCCTTATGGGAGCCATGAACCTGGGTCAAGCCTCTCCATGTCTAGAGGCCTTCGCTTCTGGTCGTGCTGCAGCCAAGAGCATATTTGATACCATTGACAGGGTAAAGGACACAGGAACACAAACAGCTAACTCATGTTCACAAAAGGAATAAGATACAATCTTATGGCTATATAGGATGATGAGACTGCCAATGTTTCTGTTCACCTAGGTCCCAAAAATTGATTGTTTCTCTGAAGAAGGGCACAAGTTAGAGAGAGTGAACGGTGATATTGAATTCCATAGTGTTCAGTTCAACTATCCCTCCAGGCCTGAAGTAAAGGTCAGACACCTCAATTTTTGCCCTTTTTTAAACATTGCTTTCTCAGCTATTGAAAATGATCAGCTGATATATAAATTACAGTCTTTATATTACACTGCATTTCTATTTTTGTAGATTTTAGATGATTTACACTTACTGGTTAAAGCTGGGGAGACTACAGCATTTGTTGGACCTAGTGGATCTGGAAAAAGTTCAGCAGTCCAACTTATTCAGAGATTTTATGACCCTCAGCAAGGAATGGTAATTCAAACTTGTTTAATGGATACATTTATATGATTATTTCCATAAGTATGTAGACAAGCTAGGAGTTTGTGAGCTGAACTGTCATCACACTTAGGTCACCCTGGATGGCCATGACCTTAGAAGTTTGAATATCCAGTGGCTGCGTTCTCTGATAGGCATTGTAGAGCAGGAACCGGTTCTCTTTGCCACAACTATTGCAGAGAACATCCGTTATGGCCGACCAGGGGTCAGCATGGAGGAGATTATACAGGCTTCTAAAGAGGCCAATGCTTATAACTTTATCATGGACCTGCCACAGGTACATAACCAATCACACATGACAACATCCAAATTAGTAGTATAGCAGTTTATGCAGAAAGGAACAAATGGATAGTGAGATAATGACTAGTTAAGGCTGTTCCATGTACATCTCTCTGATAGTTCTTACATTAGTAAGCTAACACAGAAATGCCAGTCTTTGATTTTTTTTTGTAGACTTATTGTAAATAATCACAGTTTTCATTGTGTAGTGTTGAAACTACAATTAAAACCTTCTTCAGCTTTACAGTAGTAAATTATTATTTGTTATAAAATAGATTTCATTCTGGTTTGTAAGGAGATTGGATAGATAGCATTTTTTTCATGACATGCTGATTTCATGATGCAGAATTTTGATACACTGGTTGGTGAGGGTGGAGGACAGATGAGTGGTGGGCAGAAGCAGAGGATTGCAATTGCTCGAGCACTGGTCAGAAACCCCAAAATCCTTCTGCTGGACATGGCCACCTCAGCCCTGGACAATGAGAGTGAAGCTGTAGTGCAGGAGGCACTGGACAAGGTGGCAACACGTTCTCAGTGGTATCTTTGGTTTAGTCAGTTCTTTTGTTGCAAAGGAATGTTGTTTTGATATTGACACATTTTTGTTCATCAGGCCCGCATAGGCAGAACCACCATCACTATTGCTCATCGTCTGTCTACAATCCGTAATGCTGATATTATTGTGGGTTTTGAACATGGCCGTGCAGTGGAGAGGGGCACACACAAAGAATTAATGGACAGACAAGGAGTCTATTTCACTCTTGTTACACTCCAGGAGCAAAAGAGTGAAGCATCTAATCCCCAAACATACAAAAGTGAGTAGATTATATATGTAATTCCTGATCTGTGATTATATTTTATTTGTTGTTGTTGTTGGTGGTGGTGGTGGTGGTGCTGACATAAGTCCTGTTGGTTCTCTTGATAATCCATTTAGCATCTGAAGCCTGCAATCTTGAGGATGATGGGATTGAGCAGATAACAGGTTTCAGCAGAGAAAGTTATGAGCCAAGTTTAAGGTACAAAACAATCAAATATAATCTTTTCTCAGAATTTTAAATGGCAAAAATATTTGTTTAGCTTCCTTGTAGTAGATTAATTCTGTGTATTGAATTCAAAAAGTAATCCAAGTGTCTGCAGGCAATCCTTGCGAATGCGATCACAGTCTCAAATGTCAAACCACTTCATTGATGCTATACCTGGAACAATTAAATTTGATTCTGACAGCCTTGAAATGAAGGCACTGAGAGAAGCAAAGGTATATAATGAAAACTATAATGAAATAAATTTGTCAAGAAGTTGTACATTTTGCAAGAACTTCTGCACTACATTATTATTATTATTATTATTATTATTATTATTATAGCAAATTGATGATGCTGTGGAAGTGCGGACTAAATCAACACCAGTGGCTCGAATTCTGAAGTACAACCAGCCTGAATGGCCGTATATGTTGCTCGGCTCTTTAGCAGCAGCCATAAATGGATCTGTCAACCCCATGTACGCCCTCTTATTCAGCCAGATTATAGGGGTGAGAGACTATTTAAATGCTTGGAAAGAACATTTTGAGTTTGTAAACTTTTGCGTTCATGTAAATAATACCATTCATTTTTATGCAGACATTTGCTATCAGAGACCTGAATGAACAAAGAGAACAAATTAATGGGATTTGTGTTCTCTTTGTCTGTGTGGGAGTTATGAGTTTCTTCTCACAGTTCCTGCAAGTATGGTTCTTCTGTCTTTATTATTTATGTACATATTATTTATTATATACACAACTATTGAACCCTTTATGCTTTAAAAAAAGAAATAAAAAATAAATATAAAATATACTATATCTGGTCTTATGAGAATCGTATAATATTTGTTTCATTACATCATAAATGAAATCTAATTTTCTGATCTAAAGTGTATGTATATTTTGCAGGGGTATGCCTTTGCTAAGTCTGGTGAGCTACTGACTCGTAGGCTAAGGAAGATTGGTTTCCAGGCTATGCTCAGACAGGAAATCGGATGGTTTGATGATCCTACCAATAGCCCTGGAGCTCTTACCACTAGACTGGCTACTGATGCATCCATGGTGCAAGGGGTTAGTATGCCTGCGAAATACCTAGCAAATGATTTAGTGTAAAGCCTGGGTTAGGTTAGCTAGACCTGCTTTGTGCATAACTCAATAACATTTTGCAGCACCACTGGTGACATCCCTATTTAATAAAAATAGTGTGTGGTCACAACTTATAATTTCCTAGACTTATTGATCATTCTTATGCCTTACTAAGTCATGGCCACACATTAGTTGTGGTCATGCATTATTTTTGTGTCACCACAATGGATACAACCCAATACAGCATATTGCAGGTTACACAGAATGCAAAAAATGAATGAATTACAATATTCTATCTGTTTCAGGCTACTGGTTCTCAGATCGGCATGATTGTGAACTCTCTGACAAACATTGGAGCCTCATTTATCATTGCATACTACTTCAGCTGGAAGCTAAGTTTGGTGGTGACATGCTTCCTTCCTCTTATTGGCCTCTCTGGTGTCTTCCAAGCTAAAATGTTGACTGGCTTCGCCAATGAGGACAAGAAAGCAATGGAGATGGCAGGACAGGTAAAGTACAAATGATAATGTGTAGTACTTACTTAGCATTACAAGAGTATGCAGAGCTTCCTCATCTTCATCCATAACTGTTAAAAATCTAAAATGCAAAATATTTTTTATTTGTTTCACAGTTTTCTTGGTTTTTCATAGTATTAACGTCTTTATCTTTATTCTGGAATAGTAAAATAGTAAAAATGAAGAAAATGCTTCAGGTGTGCTCAAATTGTTTTGATATAATAATATATAATAACTGTGGGTCTATCTGATACTACAGGTGTCCAGTGAAGCGATGGGCAACATCAGGACCGTTGCAGGCCTAGCTAAAGAGAAACAGTTTGTGGCTCTGTATGAGCAGCAGCTGGATGCACCTTACAAAGCAGCCAAGAAGAAGGCTAACATCTATGCCATCTGCTTTGCCTTTGCCCAGTGTGTTATCTTCATGGCATATGCAGCCTCATTCAGATATGGTGGCTATTTGGTTAATTTTGAGGGTCTGCACTATGTGGTTGTTTTCAGGTGAGTTCTAATAAATATTAACAATGTACACTATAACTTGTTCATAGTGTTACTGTTATTGTAATTTAGGTAGTTGGTATAAGTTATGTCCACTGAAATATTGTACTTAGTAATAATAATAATAATAATAATAATAATAATAATAATAATAATCAAAGGTATACAATAAGTATTTATAAGTCAATTATGTTTATTAAGCCTACGTGTTTAATCTCCTAGAGTAATCACTGCCCTTGTAATCAGTGGTACAGCTCTTGGAAGAGCTTCATCTTTCACTCCAGACTATGCCAAAGCCAAAATTGCTGCTGCTCAGTTCTTCAAATTACTTGACAGAGTCCCTAAAATCAGCACTCATGAGATGGAGGGAAGAAGATGGGTAAGAAACAAATAGATATTGAATATTTCTATATAGATATATAGTATCTTCTTTATATACTCTGCGTATATACTCTGTGTGTTTGTAGGTTAATAACAAATTGAGATCTTTTTTTTAATTTATGTAAAAGACTGTATATGCCTAGTCCAAAGGTATGGCATTAATGTTGGTCCCCCCTTTGCTGTTATAATAACCTCCACTGTTCTGTGAAGGCTTTCCAAATTTTAGAGTGTGGCTGTGGGGATTTGTCCATTCAGCCACAAAAGCATTAATGAGTTCAGGCACTGATGTTGGGAAAGGTGGCCTGGAGTGCAATCAGCATTCCAGTTCATCCCAAAGGTGTTTGATGGGCTTAAGGTCTGGGCTCTGTACAGGCTACCTGAGTGCTTCCAAACCAACCTTGGCAAACCATGTCTTCATGGGCCTTGCTTTGTACACAGGAGCATTGTCATGCTGGAACAGGTTTGGGCCTCTTAGTTCCAGTGAAGTGAAATTGTAATGCTACAGCATAGAAAGGCATTCTCAAACTAATATGCAACTTTGTGGTGAAAGTTTGGGGAAGGCCCACATATGGGGGTCACGGTCTGACGTCCGCATACTTGATAAATCTCGAATGGGCTGTTCAACAAGCACATATGGGTGTGATGGTTAGCTGTCCACAAACCTTTGGCCATATAATATACAGTACTTACATACGTATATATCCACATATATTCTGTAGCATGCATTTTTATCTCAAAAAAAAAAAAAAAACATCAGACAGAACCTTATAATTCCAAAGTCTCTAAATGGTTGTTTTCTGCAACTTAAATTGTAGTCAATTCAAGTATATCTTTATTGTCATCACAGCCATATACAATGCACAGTACACAGTGAGATGAAATGACGTTTCTCCTGGACCCAAGGTACAAGATACATGTATGACATACACAGTGCTGACAGGACATAAGTAAAATGCAACTGGTTTAGGAAGCATGCTGGAAGGCAGAAATCAATAGACTAAATTAAGAATAAATTAAATGCAGCGTAAGCTTAAATATAATGGTTGGTTAAATGATGCAAGTATTTTTTTCTTCTTTTACCATAATGACATTGAATCATTGTTATGGTGCACATTGTGTTCTGTTGATACCAATTATTTCGATGCCTTGCTTTTTATTTTTTATCAGTTATTTCCCCTTTTTTGTGCCAGTCACATCACACCATTTTGTAATTTATAAATTAATGTCCTCTCCTTGTCTGTTGCAGGATAAGTTTCAAGGTAGGATTGAGTTCAAAAACTGCAGGTTTACCTATCCAAGCCGGCCTAACATCCAGGTACTGAGGGGACTGGAGGTGGAAGTGAGCCCTGGCCAGACTCTTGCCTTTGTGGGCAGTAGCGGTTGTGGAAAGAGCACAAGCGTTCAACTCCTGGAAAGATTCTATGACCCAGACCAGGGCCAAGTGGTGAGAACCCACAAACTTACTGCTCAGCAAGACTTTCATACACCTAGCTCTACATTTGTACAGGAGATTCATTTTTGGCAGTCCAGGATTTGGCTTGAAATACTTTGGCATTTTTTAGAGGTTGTTGAGATTAGCAACAAAATATCTGATTACCTAATTGACAATTATGCACATTTCCTTACGCTAACAGCTGATAGATGGACACCCTTCCCATGAAATTAACATACCATTCCTGAGGTCTCAGATTGGAATTGTATCTCAGGAGCCTGTGCTTTTTGACTGCACAATAATAGAAAATATCAAATATGGAGCTAACTCACAGTCCATCACCATGGAGGAGGTCACAGAGGCTTCCAAGAAGGCTTATCTGCATGATTTTGTGATGAGTCTACCTGATGTGAGTACAACAAATATCATCTTTATGCTAATCACGTTCATAAAAGCACATCATTATTTAGGCCATAATTTAAACATCTGTTAATAATTTAACAACAAAAGCTTCTACAAGTGCGGTGACATGACCTAAAAGTTAAACATTGAGGAGAAATTTTGAGGTGGAAATTTTGAAACCTGCATGATGGACTGACAGTTTGAATGGATCTGTGCTGAACAGTAGATAAAATAATGACATTCTAATGAACATAATGACACCCTCTTGTCTTCACTGTGGTTGGCTCACAGAAATATCAGACTCAGGTTGGAGCACAGGGTTCTCAACTTTCTAGAGGGCAGAAGCAGCGTATTGCGATTGCTCGCGCCATTATCAGAAACCCAAAAATCCTGCTGCTGGATGAGGCTACCTCTGCACTAGACACAGAAAGTGAGAAGGTATCAAGACCATATCCAAACTAACTGTTTGGCTTATTGGGGTTTTCTTAAGGAAGATAAAACATATCACCAGAAGACAAGTGATTATTGAACTCCCTCTAACACATTTAATAATTAATCCTTTCACTTCCTGCAGACAGTTCAAGCAGCGCTGGATGAGGCTCGATGTGGCCGCACCTGCATTGTGATTGCACACAGACTCTCCACCATTCAAACTGCTGATGTCATTGCAGTGATGTCTCAAGGCATTGTCATTGAGAAAGGAACACACGAAGAGCTTATGGCTAAGAAAGGGGCCTATCATAAGCTGGTTACTACAGGTGCACCCATAAGTTAAAAATTATACTGTAGAATGATGAAGTAGACCTTTATGTTTACTTTTGTACTAACAGAATGTGCACTGATCTGGAGGAACTCTGTACTCTGTTGTTTTTATATAATTAATATTTCAGTAGAGGACAGCGTGTTTCTACTTTCTGATACGCTAAACTGAGGCATCCTGTTCGAGTTAGGACTTAAATCTAATTAAACATAGAGATTACATGTTTTTTATTATAAACATGTAAAGAAAAAAGAGAAAACCTTGTCTTTGTATTACTATTTTGAGATGAGGATATGTTGAATAACAGATGTTAATACATGATGATGAGGGTGGTCTCCAGTTTAGGAAGGCTCTTGATTTTTAGATCTTTGTTAAAGCTCTAAATAAAGCAGTGTATAAATCTTCTAGTTGAAAATCAGACACAATAGCTTTGGTGCCTCATTGAGTAAAAAGAATAAGGGATAGATTTGCAGAACATAAACAATATCGCTAGCAAACAATCTTTGAAAAGGCAGAGGAATGGAGCATTACGAAAGGTAGTTGTAAAGGGAAAATGAAGACAAGGAGGGATTGAATGTTGAGAGAGAGAAAGAAGTAAGGAGTATGTAAAGAAAGGCTTCTAACTTTATATCCTGGGTTTTTTTTTTTTTTTTTTGCTCAGTTTTCAAACTTCTAGCATTGTTACACTGCTGAGTGACCTTGACATCATGTGGTTTATTGCGAAATCCTAAAAACTATCCTCACTCTTATTTATGATGTAAACTTAATTGAGTGTTTTCTTACAGCTCAGGATGTCATTATCCAATTGCATTTTTCTGTATTATGTCCTGTTTGTGTGTGAGGTTGGTTATTTGTTTGTAATTTATCGGTTTACTGTTATTGGACTCTGTAAAGCATTCTTGAACTTGAGAAATGTGCTATATAATTTAAACATGCTATATAAATAAAATTACTCTTAATATTACATTAAACCATCCCCGCATTCCTGACAATGTTCGTACATGCAATACAGCCTACAATTCTGGTATAGGCTATATGGTACTTCAATGAAATCAAACATGAAAAAGAGATCACGAATATATGATATGTATTCATTTATTTACCAAATTCCAAACCTAATAATAGATAATTAATTGTTCTAAACAATCTTGCTATAATAATTTCCCAATATTTCCTACTTAACAGTCCATAGTTCTATGAAATCATACAATGAAACAGAATTACAAATGTCAGAGAAAATTAATTGTGAGAATAAACATTCATACATGCACTTTTCTATTTTTAATTATTCTTTGCTCATTTATAGTAGATAACATGGATACTGCAACAAAAGATATCAAGTGAACATATCTTGAATATAGTGTAATATACTGAATATAATGAACTAATATTTCTCATCATGAGATTTGACTGTTCAGTTATTTAACATAGTCAACTATAAGAAAGGTGGACGCTATCACGGTTTCAGTTAGATAACAAAGTAACAGTTTGGCGGCACGCTCGATTACGAAATATTGTCTGGCCAAAACACAAGTTAATGGTTGTTCCAAAAGAATATAAATAGACTACAGTGCAACCAATATAGCCATAAAAATCAATATTTTGATTAACCAACAATTCAAACAATTCTCTCACTATTATCCAGATTAAGCATAGGAAGAAAAGGAAAATCTGAATGATGCCTGTGATTGTCACTCTCATATGTCTTTGGAAG
>CM074949.1:19446185-19457470 GCA_037577455.1 Pangasius macronema
GAGTATATGGACAAGCGGATGTTTCTCTTCAAAAAGATGAAGACAGACCACTGAGCAGGAACAATCTGATAGTAGTAGAAGACATTCAGCCAAAGGGATGAGGTTACACTGCTTCTCATAGTAAAAAAGAATATTTCTTCTGCAACAACATAAAACAAAAAATCTGATGAATAGAAATTAAGAATGGTGAACAGAAAAACACATACATGAAGAGTGATGTTGCACCCAACAAGTGTTCCCAGTAAAACATTAAGAGGTTGTTTCAGATGCCCTGTCCCTTGCTCTTGGAAGAACATACAGAAGATTAAAAAAATATTTACAAGAATGGTAAAAGTGGAGGCAGGAATGTACAGCAGAAAACCTAATATTGCCATCAAGGTACTTGCAAAAACAAAATTCTGAGCATCTAATAGAGCAGATTTTCTTGTATTGTCTTTCTAAACTGCAGTATGTGGGTATGTGTCTTTTATGCTCTCTGCAGATTAGACGACCCACCCTCAGATAAACATTATTAATTAATAAACATTAATAATAAACAAGTGCAGTTCCCCAATTTTCATTTTTCATCTGTGGATGCAATGGTAATGTATGAAATTGAATGATTACGTAAAGTAGCTCATGTCCCTGAGCTATGAAAACAACTAATGTATCAGTTTTCATTACATCTGTATTTACAATGCAAATAACTGGAAGAAGCAATGGCAAGTCCAGTTGATTTTCCATGTCATGGTTTACCACAGTTTAAAGTGAACAGAATCATTTGTTTTCATGCTGTTTTTTTCTCACAAAACTGCAGATTTTCATATGATTGTTATCCCCACCCTTGTCTCCTTTAAATTGTTCATTAGGTTTGTGCCTCACACCTACTGGCTACCTGTGATACCATAGTACAGATTTACCTCAGATTTATAGTATATAAAGGACAATATAACATATTGAGGTTTTACATTATGCTGGAATGAAAAAGGGTAACATGCAATCATACTTTCAAAATCAAAGATGTGACACAATGAAGAGGCACTCTAGTAGTTCAGTGGAGAGTTGGGGTGTATGGGGGGAAAAAATGAAAACAAAGAGAAGATAAATGAAAGGGCCTTAGTATCAGCAAATCATTGTCTTCAAAAAGACAACTGTGTAGCTAAAGCTGCAACATTTCTAGGAACCCTTAAGGGGGTCATATGTACTAGTCTAGGCAGATACTATGGGCAAAACTATGGAGGTTTTCCGTCAGCCTCACAGAACTGTGAGTGACATTGAGGTGGCCAAGCAAGCTCTAGAAATGGGCAGATGCACACACTCTGTCTCCGAGAGCTGTCCACTAAGAGTGTGCCTACTTTTTGTGCTGGAGTCCTTTTAGGGCCTTATAAGCCTCTGCATGATGCTGAACTGAAATGGGTGTCTGAAAACCTTGAAAATGGCCAAACCAATCTAAGCCACCTGAAACAGGTCTGTTAATCACTATTACTGCCTTACCCAAGCAAGTTTTTCTTTTTTTTATTTTAACAACAAAAAATCTTTGCAGTGTAGCTTTCATTTTTCTCACTAATGTTAAGTACCAAATGTGTCAAGTTTGATCTTTATCCACCACATGTGTAGTACATAAACTATTACCACTGACAAGAATTTTGTCTTATTTACCTGATAAAATGACAGAAAATATTATTGGTTAGGTATTATTACCAGTAATATTATTGGTTGTGGTTAGGTTAAAAAATGCTGTAGAATTTGTTTTAATGACTGAAGGAACATGGGCATTGGGACAAATCAGAAGGTCTAAGTCTCTATTTATTTCCAGTTGTAAAACATAATTTATATGTCAGGTTCTTTGAAATTACCCTGAATGTATATTTTATAGATTATCAAACCTTATATAGTCAAAACTAACTTGATCTGAAGCACTGACAAAGTGCCTTTGCAATTTGTATGTTTACAAATAGTGACATGTATAAGTAAATTCCCAGATGTTTAAAAGTTTTTTAATGAACAAAAGAAAGCCTATCTTTTCCGGGCTGGAAAGAAAAAGAAAGAGGAGGAAAGAAATGGGAAAGAGGAAAGAAAAGGTTATTTTGCTGTATATACTGTATACAAACATTTTACAATTTCCCAAATTAGCAAGTTATTTAAATAGTTATGCCATTTAAAATGTTTTATTGGCCATTCTGTACAAAAAAAGCACTTTATAGTTCAAGTTTTTTTTTAAATTATCCTAAAACTGAATCACAAAGTTATTTTGTAATGGGTATCTTTACAATTAGTGACTAGTTACTTGAATATTTATAATAACATGACAAACGATTATATGTAACTAAACAGAAATGTAAGTCTGACAGACTTCAACCAACCTTGTCTTTTTTTGAGCGTAAATAGTCTGACACACAAACACGCACACATAGACAAAAATGACTAGATCCTGTATGTCGGTATTACTACATATTTAATTAGATCAGAAAGCAAGTGACTGAAGGCATTTTTGGTAAACTTTAACCACACAGCTACGAAATATTGTTTGGCCAACACACAAGTTAATGGTTGTTCCAAGAGCGTAGAAACAGCCAACAGTACCACAAATGTAAGCATATAAATTAATATATTGAGGGAGTAAGTCAACCACTATCATCCAGACTAAACAAAAGAAAGAAAGGAGAGTCTGAACGATGCCTGTGATTTTCATTCTCATCTGTCTTTTGGCACGAGCAGATGAGAAGTTGCTTCCCTCCATGCTTTTCATGTGTTTCCGTAGGTAGAGAAATGTCATGCAGTTTGATGTCAACATCACAAATAGACAGAGGAACGTGTAACCACACCGTAGCCAGGTGTTTACCACAAAAAAAACTTGCAGTGTATCCACTTTGGCATTCTGTGTTTCATTAAATTGGGTGTATGTTATTTTGAGGTCATTTTCACAAAAAAGCTCAGCATGTACTGCAGAACATATAATACCTGCAGAGAACCCAATCAGGTAGAAGATTTTATCTGCTATCAAAGCTGAGTATATGAAGAATCTGTTGTTCCTCTTCAAACAAATGAACAAAGAGTGGTTAGCAGGAACAATCTGGCAGTGGTAGAACACATCCAGCCAAAAGGATGAAGTTACATTGGACCTCATAGTAAAATAGGCCAAATGTATTATGACAAAATAACTCTTAAAACTTGGGAAAAAACTCATGAGTGCACAGGTCAGATTGCAGAGTAGAAGAGTGATGTTGCAGCCAACCAATGTTCCCAGCAAAACATTAAGTGGTTGTTTCAGCCGCCCTGTTCTTTGCTGTGGAAAGAACATACAGAAGGCTAAAAAAATATTCATAAGTAAGCCAGGAACAGAGAGAAGGATGATCACACAATTAAAAGGTAAGTAATCCATCAGAATAATGCTTAAAAAATTCTGAGAATCACAGAACTCAAGTTTGTTTTTTGTGTCTATGAACTACAAAGGCTAAGTGCCTGTTTTATATGCTCTCTGCAGTTCAGAAGACCCACCCTCAGAATAAGTATTCACTGGGGTAGTGCTGACAAAGTATAGTCTGCCTCACCTTACGGGGACAGGGTATAGGTTAAGGATACTATTAAAAGATACAATTATCAGGTATGCTTCTAAATCTGTAGTCTGCCATGTATGATGTTTAAGTGACTACATTTTTTTTATTACTTGGACCTCTAGACAGGAGATCCTCTTCACCAATCCATGTAATATTTCCTTTTTAACAGCCCAATACATACATTCATTATTAATTCATTCTATAAAAATGCATTATCATGTCATTTTTCTACCTGAATGTAGTTTGATTCTGTTAGAAATATAATACACTCTGAATTTCAACTATTATCCAACTACAATGTTATGTGTCTATGTAGTAATTTGTAGTATGTAGTAAATACGTAGTATTCTTTGCAAGATAAAACATTTAACTTTCAATAAACATTAGTATAATTACACCCTACAATTTTACACCACTTTTTCTGCATGCAAAAGCGTATCAGTTTCCATTCTGTTTGCATTTACAATGCAAATAACTTACACTGGCAAGACACAGTGGTACCTCTAATTTATTTTCCGTGTCACAGTGCAAAACCAGTTTGAACTGCACTTAACTTTTATTATCTTGACTCTGCAGCTCTTGGTTGATACATTTGTCCATGATTGTTACTTTTGAATTGTTCTAGAGGCTTCTGAGCTACTCTCTGGGTACCAGTAATGCCATTGTGTATGCAGACTTACTTCGTACATTTACAGTGGAAGTGTAACACCACCCCAGAGTTATAAGGCAATCTTTTCAAACACTTCTGGTTCACTTACGAACTCCTCATTGTGGAAACACTTCAAGATCACTTATTCCTTGCAAAGTCTTGCCAAACAATATGTGTATGTTCTGAGCCTTGTAAAACTTTTAATTATTTAAGATGTGTTTACTGTTATTTTAATATTTTGTCTTTTGACCTTTTAATGGTACCATGACTACTCATGGTCTGACTACTGTCTGGTTAACAGTTAATTTTGTTTGTGATTTCACTGTGTATGCTTGGACTTTGTATTAAATAGCCTCTGCATATGGATTGCCTATCTCTCTCTCTCTGAATCTGGTCTGTTACAGCCAGGTTTAGATGACCCTGAGGGTAGATGTAATGTCATTTATAGCTTGGAAGTGGCAACATAAAAATACATAGATTGAGGGGTGCCATGACAAATTCAGTTTTTAGATTATGGTGGAAAGTAACAGCTAACCAGGAAAAGAAAGTTTAACCAGTTTTGCATACTCTAATATCGTTGAAGAACTGATTAGACACAGTGAGTGTAGTTCTTAATCAAGGTATGTGAGGAATGGGCTTTTGAGGCCTGACCTCAGCATGTTCTCAATATGATGCAAATACACAGGGTACAAAATTAACATGATGGACCTGCCTCTAAAGTATTATGTAAATAATGTGGATAGCCACCAAACATATTTTTTGTCTTTGCTATTAATTTTTTATTTTTATTTTTTTGTACACTGCACACAGTTTCATTAGTTACGTTACTACCAGAATGCTTCTTACTATAAAGCAGAATAGATTTTCTTTTCCATGCTGAGAGTAAAAATTATCATTAACTATGAATGGTTTCTGGAATTTTCCCTTTTAAACTCTGGTGAAGACTGTTTTCAGAAAAACTACCATCTGGTTTGTTGTGCTGCATTTCTGTAATAATTAATTCCCTTGTGACATTGCATCAATGTAACAACATACAGTACGTACCAGTCAAAACTGGAACACCAACTTAAAACCAGATGCTCCATGTTTATTGAGGCTTTAAAAAGTGTGTATAAATACCATAAATATTTTACTATACGTGTGTGTTTATATTTAATTTGATTGTTGTATTACTCATATTATTAGATGTATTGATTTGTTAATAATTAACATAGCTACAGCAATGAAATAAAACTAGAGGACTAACAAGATATTTAAGACTCGAGATTTAGATTAGACAGCTGTATGGTTTGTTCCAGGTACTTCCTAAAGATGAGGCATGAAACAAGTAGTATGACAAAAACGTAATTTCTTTTATTGTGTGTACTAAAAAAAATATACAGTCTGATAACAAAGGAAAAAGCAACATAAGGTGTCTTTGTAAGGTGTTGGACCACCTTACAGAGACACATTACAAGTCTCTGGAAGTGACTTTACAAGTCTTTACAAGAAAAAGACTTTACAAGTTTCTGGAAAAGACTTTACAAGTATCTGGAAGTGTACTAGAGGGATGAACACTGTTCTTCCAAGAGATATTCCCTCAATAAGTTTTTCCATGTTTGGTGGAAGAGAGCACTAACACGTCAGTCACGTCAGCATTGTCATCCTGGACCAGCTTCATCATAAAATAAAGGTGATCAGACAGAATTAAATTTTATTTAACAATAAATATACAGTCTCACACCACCAAAGGAAGACATGTCACAATCCACTAGGTGGAGCTACACTATATGGCCAAAAGTTGGTGGACACATGACCATAACACCCATATGTGGGCCTTCCCCAATCTGTTGCCACAATGTTGGAAGCATACTGATGTCTAGGATGTCTTTGATGTCTTTGGAACTAAGGGGCTCAAATCTGTTCCAGCATGACAATGCCCCGTGCACACAGCGAGGTCCATGAAGACATGGTTTGCCAAATCGGTTCTGAAACAGATGAGAACCTGGTCTGAGAGAGCTATCTCAGCACTTCAGGACAGCTTTGAACACACAGACTGGAATATGTTCAGAGAGGGACCTACATTCCCCAACATCACAGACTTGGAGGAATAAACTGCATCAGTGACTGGATACATCAGCAAGTGCATACTGTAGATGATGTGAATTCCTTCAAAACCATCACCACATGTGCAAACCAGAAATCATAGATTACTGCTGAATTGTGCTCGCTGCTGAAAACTCGAGATGCTGCCTTCAGGTCTGATAGTCAGCCAATACTGTACTTTCAGGGATCATTTCTATAGTGTCTTACTAGGAAATGTGATTTTGATGTGCTATGCCCCCACACAGCAACGGCCAATCTGTCCTGGGCTATCAAAGAGGTGAAGAGCAACTATGTAGAAAGAATCCATGGTCACTTCCTAAAAACCAAGGACACAAAGCACATGTGGCAAGGCATACAGGCAATCACAGACTACAAAGCTACACCACTTGTCTGTGATTGTGATGCCTCGCTCCTAGAACATCTCCAAAATGGCAGGTCTTGTGGGGTGTTCCGGGTATGCAGTGGTGATTACCTACCAAAAGTGGTCCAATGAAGGGCAACTGGTGTCAGGGTCATGGGCACCCAAGGCTCACTGATGCGTGTAGGGAGTGAAGGCTAGCCTCTTTGGTCCGATCCAACAGAAGAGCTACTGTAGCACAAATTGATGAAAAAGCTGGCTATGATAGAAAGGTGTCAGAACACACAGTGCATCGCAGCTTGCTGTAAATGGGGCTGCGTAGCCGAAGACTAGTCAGAGTGCCCATGCTGACCCCTGTCCCTAGCTAAAAGTGTTCAGACATGAGCATATATATGTCGGATAACTGATGTTAATAAGTGGTGTTGATTGTGGTGATCTCCAATTTAGGAAACCTCTTTTGATCTCTGATAAATTAAAATTAAAAATAAGTGGTGAAATGGGGTTTTATTGTTATTCCCCTATATAGCATGTATACACTGGAATTACAATGACATTTCTCCAGGACTATGGCGCAACACATAACAGTATGCAAGACTACATAAGGTGCAATACACAAGAGTTTGAGACAAGTGCTGAACAGTAAATACAAATGAATTTGGGATAAATAAAAAGCTGTATAAATTTACAAGTGGCACAGTATCATTGGTGTGTCATTGTGAATAAAACAAATGAGGTATGGATGTGCAGCGTATAGATAGCATCCAATATTCTTGGCTAGCAAAGGAGAGAAGAGAATAGATAGAGGGACTGAGCATTTAGAAAGGATATGTTATGTAATTTTATGTAACATTTGGTAATATTATACTTGAGAATAACCATTCATTGACAAGTGAGAAGTGTCTGTTCAGTGTCTAAATTTTTATCAGAATATATGATTGATGAAATTCCCTGATTGCTTTGTTTCTTAGTCCAATCAAAATATCCCATTTCAAATTGTGCAGTGATGACTGCTGCATTCAGGTATCAACAGAAGTTCATCAGTGAGCTGTATAATAGATGGTGAACCACTAAATATGACTTTTTTCTTTGATATGATATATCAAAAATAAATATAAAACACCTCATATATACCCATTTTCCCACCAGTTTTAGACTTCACTTTTACTGTTAGCTATAGCCTGACAAAAACATACCTTATTTTTTTCTCTTTTTTATCAGACAGGTATTCAGAAATAACTCGGATAAAATATAACTGAAAAAAATTATTTCTAATATATATATATATATATATATATATTATGTTTTATATATATAGATATATATATCCAACAAATTTCCATTTTTTTTACCACTGGAAAGGTGAAAGGTCACACTGTAAGTCACATGTCGTGAGCAAATACCAAGCAAGTAAACACAAGCAAACCAAGAAAACTCAACGCAGGTCCTTGGAATGTGACCTTTTAAAGCCATGGATTTTAATTACATCTTATCAGACCAGAAAGAAAAAGCTCTTTTGGTAACACACAATTTTTTTTATAGCATAGCCTATGTGTTAGTGCTGTTGTACCAATAAGTCTTATTTACAATGAACTTAAATTTCTGTTTAATACACTGATTTACTAAAGCTCATTTTACCTGTATGCATATCATAGTGTTGTAGAGTAAATCATTATCCTTCATCCTAGAAGATCATATTTGCATTTTCTCATCCAGTGTACCTAGCCTGTCTATTTTAAATGACAAAGACTATACATGTGCACATGTGTAATGATATCAGCATAAAGGTAAATCAGAAAATCAACATCTAAAGTTACATGCATAAATTTAGATCTCGGATTCTGTTCTATTTGTAAATGATGTGGATAACTTTGGTAACAAGGTTAAACAATAGGATGTATGTACTACTGCAGATTTATTTGGATAACAATATGGCAATTCTGAGGAATTTTTGCCAAACTTCAACTACTCGTTGACGAAATATTGTCTGGCCAACACACAAGTTAATGGTGGATCCAAAAGAGTACAAACCGACAACAGAGCAACAAATGTGACCATTCAAATCAAGAGATAGATAGAATACAAATACAAGCAATTCTCTCACTAATATCCAGACTAAGCAAAGGAAGTACAGGAAAGTCTGAATGATGCCTGTGATTGTCACTCTCATCTGTCTCTGGAGGCGAGGAGATGAAAAGGAGCTGCTGCTTCCCTCCATGCTCTTCATGTGTTTCCGCAGGTAAAGAATAGTCGCACTGCTTGATGTCAACATCACAAACAGACAGAGCAATAAATAACTAAATCTTAACCAAATGTCTACTGTAAACATAAAATACACTGTATCCATCTTTGCCTCATCCCATTGTATGGTGTATGTAATATTGAAGTCATGTTTGTAATGGTCATAAAGCTCCAAATGCACTGCAGTTAGAGCAATGCCTTCGGCGAACCCAAGCATGAAGAAGATTTTGTCTGCTATCAGAGCTGAGTATATGAAGAATCTAATGTTTTTCTTCAAACAGATGAAGGCAGAGCACTGAGCAGGAACAATCTGGCAGTAGTAGAAGACATTCAGCCAAAGGGATGAGGTTACACTGGTCCTCATGGCAAACAAGATCAGTTCTATTATAATAGTATGACCTATATAACTTGACAAAAGTAAGTCAGATTCCATGATGGTAAACACAAAAATGCAGACTTGAAGAATGAAGTTGCACCCAACAAGGGTTCCCAGCAAGATATTAAGTGGTTGTTTTAGCCGCTCTGTTCCTTGCTGTGGAAAGAACATACAGAACACTAAAAAAATATTAATAATAATGCTGATAATGGACACAGGGGTGTTTACTACAGCAAAAGTTAAGGAGTCCATCACGATAAAGTACTCCTAGGAGCCACAGAAAGCCTTGTCTTTCTGAAAGGTGCCTGTCATATATGCGCTCTGTCATTCAGACCCACCCTCAGAGAAAGGAAATTATCCACTGTGGGAGTGCTTACAATGTATATTCCACCTCACTTTGCAAAGGATGGGACAGTGTGTAAGTAAAAGGACATAATATTAAAGAGAATTCTTCTAAACGTAAAAAATGTGCAATGCATTTGAGTATTGACTGATTATATTATATGTCTATATTATATATAGACATATAATATGTAGATATATAGATCAAAGCTCCACAGAGAACTGTCATCTTCACCATTCAAAACAATATTAATTGCCCTATATGGGCTATAGGTCACCACCACCATCTTGAAATAAATGGTTTTACAATATATTATACAATAGGATGTTCAGGTATTACCATGTTTACTATCAAATGTCACTTTCAATAAATACGAGTGCAATTGCCCAGTTTTCATCCCTCCTGTCTAGATACAAATGCAATGTGTGAAATTTAACTATTACCTAATCCTGTGTATTTTACTGAGCTATGAAAACTACTAATGTATCAGTTTTCATTACATTTGCATTTACAATGCAAATAACTCAAACAGGTGAGACAGACTGGCGTTTAAAGCTTATTTTCCATGTCGTTGTGTAACACAGTTTGAACCGCATTGTTTTACTTGCTTTTACAATGAAAAAAAGTCAATATTTGGTGTGATGATCCTTCACTTTAAAATTAAGGAAATTAGCTGAAAGGTTAAGGAATAAGCAAAAAGGAGCTTGTGCTTCATGGACAAGTGATACAAGATCATTCTATAAATGGAAAACCAGTACTATTCTTCTCCCAGAAATAAATAAATAAATAAATATAGGGATGCCAAAAAAAATTACTGTTACATTACTTAAGAAATTGTTTTATGTTATCATGGAATACAGCTTTAATATATGTAAAAGCTAAAAGTATCCATCATTGCATGTATCTTTCATTTTATATAGTCATTTTTGTTGATGTCATGTTCATTTTAATAATACCAAAGTAACACACCCAGTTTAAGTATAATGAAATTAAACTAACTGAAACAACATTATTGATGCATAATGTATGTAATACAAGTACACTAGAGCTTCCAATTAAAGTACCATTTAATACGGTCGGCAGATTCATAGCATAATTTATAAGGCCCCTGAGAATAACTGGAGAATCCATGAAAGCATTCTACAAAATATGTGTTTTGCATAAACAGTTACTGATTGCTCCAGTAAATGCCATAAAATTTCCATTACAACTAGAAGAATGTCTGAGTAAGAGGAATTTAAGGTGTTATTTTCAGCTCTTGGGAACATGTATAAATTGAGGTACTTTACTTCTAAGATAAGGTACTTTACTTCACTACCTCATACTGTGTGTAATAAATTAAATTTAGGAAAGGAAAAAATAAGTTTGTTAGTAGTATTGTGTATATTTTTATTTACTTCCAGACAGTAGATCCCCCTCACTAATCAATGTATTATTTCCTTTTTGACAGCCCAATATGAATATTAAGCATAGTCGTGTAATGCAACATTTCAAGGTGCCCCACAAGGGTGAGGGGAGGGGGGACATATGGGAAGGGGGAGATAAACAGGGGCAAAACTATATTGCCTAAAAATGTCATTGATGTACATATTGTATGCAGTTTTCATACACTTATATATATATATATATATACACACTCCTGATCAAAATCTTAAGACCAGGGAAAATATTACAAGTATTCACACTTCGCACTGGTGGAT
>CM074949.1:19457570-19496030 GCA_037577455.1 Pangasius macronema
ATCGGAGAAAAGGAGTTTTCCCCATAGCGTCTAGCGACGCAGTACTCGTTCCCGTATCTCAGGGAACCGAGGTTACGCCAGTAACCGAGTACGTTTTGTAAAGTCACCATTGTGCCATATTCTTTTCATTTTTTTCCAATTATATTAATGGATTCAGTGGTGCTCTGTGGAATAGTGAATATGAGATATTTTCAGGTCTTGATTGATACTTTTCCAGAACTTGATGCTGTTTGTTCAGGTATGTTCTCTAACAAACTTTGGGGACTTCTAGGAACAGATGTATTTATATAGTGATTATGTGACACTAGGCACACAGGTCAACTTCATCCTACTAATTATGTTACTTCTGATGGGGAAAAGTTGCACCTGTACTAATTTAGTGATTTCACAGCACCAGTGGTGAATGGTGTATTCACCACTGGTGCTGTAAACACTATATAATATACTGTTCATGACAAAAAGGCTGCTCAGTTTTGCTCTCATTATACACGCATTGTAATCTCAGTACACACAAGGGTTGCTCTTCTTATAAAAACACCTGTAACACTAAATCAACGCCCCCCTCTCCAGGTGCTGTTTTGTTGATAAATGTTAGTGAAAACATAAGTAATGGAGTTATGGAAATCTCTACCTGTATCTACAATTCAAATTGCCCATATACCAGAGGGCAGTTGTTGTAAATACTGGTGGTTACACAAAGTCTAACACAAATAAACACTGCTCAAAAGAAACTGATAGGTATACATTTAGTTTTATGATGAACACACATTCAGAGTTTTGCAACAGAAATTCAGTATAACCTACCAAAGACAATCTATCAAACAATCGGTATTACTTACAGTACATTCTGGTTTAATATTGTGTATATAGTACACAACAATAATAATAGAGACCATTATAAATACACAGGGGAAGATGAGACAACATGCAAAATAATGCAAACATTAAATAAACCAGTCTAAAATATACAGATAATAGCTTAATGGAAATTTCATGGATATTAGCTTCATCCACATTTTTCCTGTAACTTTGAATAATCAGTATCCCTGCCATTTCTAACACCTTAGAGTGTATATCCCTGAATGTTTTGTTCTGTTTTTTGTGTTGTTGAAATCCAAGGGTCCTGATTGTGGGTGACCAGGCACACCCTCCTTCAATTCCATGTTTTTTTTTATTTATCAGGGCCTAAATAAGAATTGTGTGGTCCTCACCAACTGCTATTAACAAATAACCTCAGCTGAGAACAAAAAACAGCAGATTTCAATATATATTCATTTTCTACCAAAAAGTAAACCAACATTCAGAAACCAGGTGGGGGACAAGACGTACACCCTTCCTACTTCCACAATCATTAAATGAGTAATTATCAGCCAGATGTTATTAACGAAATGCACAAGATTAGCACAAGATTATTATCAGGAAGCGTGACTACCTCTATAAAAGCCGAACTTTTGGCAGTTCTGTTGCACACAGGTGTGTGTCTACATCATGCCAAGAAGAAAGGACAGCAGCCATGACTTCAGAGAAGCAACTGTTGCTGCTCATCAATCTGGGAAGGATTATAAGGACACCGTTAAACTATTTGAAATTCAATGTACTGCAGTGTGAAGGAATGTTTACAAATGGAGATCCTTCAAGACAGTTACCAGTCTTCCCAGGCGTGGGCGTCCCAGCAAGTTCAGTCCAAGGTCAGACCGTTTAATATTCAGAGATAAAGTAAGACCCAAGATCTATATCATGTGACCTACAGTCCTCTGTAAGCCCATTAAATGTTTATGTTCATGATGGCACAATCAGAAAAAGACTAAACAATTATGGCTTTCGGGTTAATGTCCAGACCTCGACCCTACTGAGATGTGTGGTGGGATCTTAAGAGAGCTGTGCACTAATGAATACCTTCAAACATGAAAAACTGAAGCACTGCTGTAAAGAAGAGTGGACCAAAATTTCTCCGAAACAATGTTTGAGACTGAAACACCTACAGAAAATGTTTACTTCAAGTTATTGTTGCTAGGCTTGGTTGCTGCTGAGTGAGGAGGATGTAGACGTGTTTTGCAGTAGCGCCGCAGAATAGTGACTATTTATTTATCTTATTTGCACTATTTTACATTGTCATCTTAGTACCGAGTTCTGATATTGCAACTGCTCACTTTTCTGAAATTCTTTGCCACTCGAGGATAATATATGATGACGGGTTGAGGAAAATCTGATGTCTCTAAAGCAGGCCGCAGTAAGCCTCAACTATCTCCCGGGCCTGAATCCCCTAAACAGCTAACGCTAGAGACTAGTGAAAATCTGTTGTCGAGTATGAAGCAGATGATGGACAAACTACGCTTGGACATTTTCAGCAAATTTGATCCCATCATCTCAGAGGTTGTTAAAAGAGAGATAACAGCAGCTCTAGAACCATTTGAGAACAGATTAGGTTCACATGGCGCTACTATGACCGTGAACGCGCGGCTAACGATAGCAAGTTATCCAATATTCAAGCGAAGTCGGCCCAGGTTGATTCTCTTTCCAAAAAAATGCAAGGACTTAGAAGGACGTTCCAGATTGAATAATATACATGTGGTGGGCTTGCCTGAGGGCTCGGAGGGCTTTCGCCCTACTGAGTTTGCGGCAAAGCTCTTACAAGACCTGCTTAAACTTGATGAGAAACCCATACTGGACCAGGCCCATCATACTCTACGTTCTAAGCCCAGGATGGTGAGCCTCCTCATCCTCTTGTTATTCGAGTTAACTTATTTCAAGTTCAGAACCAAATTCTTTGCAGATCTGGAGAAGCTTTGCCTCTTTTCTATATAAGAAGATTTCTATCTTCCCTGACTTTACTCCAACCATGGCTAAAAAACGAGCCACCTTTGCTACAGTGAAGAAGGAGCTTCATTCTTGCCCGAACATTAAATTTGGACTCTTTTACCCTGCTATATTACGTATCACTCTGCCCAATGGACAAACTTATAGGTTCGAAGACCCGGCATCAGCCATGGACTATATAGACCATATTTCATATACACTGTAGGGGTGTTGATATATCCAGGGATCTGCGGATTCAAGGTGATATTTCCTGTGCTTTTCTGGGGCTATAGGAAGTTATACTTTATGGTCAAATGTTTATATTTACTTTAGTTACTAAAATTGTTCTACCTCGAGTGCCTTTGGTGTATATATGTATGTGTATACATATGTGTGATATAGTTGATTATGCTGTGCTGTTAGTTCAGGCATCTTGTTTTGTAATACTGCATACCTGTTGTAATATTGTATCCTTGTTGTTTGCCTGTGTATATTAGGTCCAGATATGTGCATAGTTAGTATTGTGCACCTTTTACTATGTTTATACCTTGTCACTTTTCATTTGGAAAAGTTATGGGGGTTTATGTTTCCTTTTTTTTTTTTTTTTTTTTTTTTTTGCCCCTCTTTTTTGTTTAGTTTTCTTTTTCTCAGCATCTTCAGCTGGATTCCCACATAAGCTTTTTACAAGAAACTCACCTTAGCTATTCTGTTGTATAAATCTGTTTTTTTTTTATACACTCAGATGTAATTGCTGACTCTAATGGTAGATTTGTTATGGTCACTGGCCAAATTTATAACACTCGCGTGGCGTTTACGCCCCCAACTTTGATGATGATGATGCTTCCCTTAAACGTCTTTTCTCGACGTTGCCCGATATTTCGTCGCATTATTTAATATTGGGTGGAGATTTTAACCGCTGGCTTAATCCTCACTTGGACAAGTCCTCCGCTACGGCATCTGCGCCTTCTACGTCTGCCAAGGTGATTCATGACGGAGTTCGCTGTTTCGCTGTTTCTGACCTCTGGCGCTTTTTCAATCCGAACAAAAGGGAATATTCTTTTTTTTCTCACGTTCACCATACCTTCTTCCGTATCGATTTCTTTTTGGTTAATAGATTACTTCCTTCTGTATCTGCATGTAAATACAATGCCATTGTCATATCTGACCATGCTTCGATTTCAATGAATATTTTCTTTAAGAGTTTCACGTGCACTTGTGCGCCATGGCTTCTAAATACTCGTCTACTTCTGAATGAAGACTGTTAATTTTGTATCACAGCAAATTGATTTTTTATTATCCTAAACAAAGCTCCTGATATATCTGCTTCTGTGCTCTGGGAGACTTTAAAGGCATATATTAGGGGGGAGATAATCTCTTATACAGTACATGAAAAAAAGATCAGAAGAGATAGCATATATGCTACTACCCAATCCCCAGATATATACAAGGAGCGTCGCTCTTTACAAGCAGAGTTTGATGTCCTAATGATACATAATACTACTGAATTTCTGCTTCAATCTAAATCAGAATTCTATGAGCATGGGGATAAGGCCAGTATCCTCATCAGATCCTTCAGATCCAAACACATTAGGGAACAACTATGGAGTCAGCAGAAATTAATAGGGCTTATAAGGACTTTTATATGTCTCTTTATTTATCTGACCAAGCATCTACTACTTCTTATTTTGATGGTTTCTTTGATAAACTCTGTATTCCCTCTATTTACCAATCTGTGCTAGAGGAATTGGAGAAACCAGTCTCTACTGAAGAGCCTAAGGCAGCAGTGATGTCCCTACAAAGTGGGAAATGCCCAGGGCCAGATGGTTATCCATGTGAGTTTTATTAAAAATTCTGGCATAAGTTAACTCCTTTATTATTAGATATGTTTTATGAATCATTCAGTTCTGGGTCCCTTCCACAAACTCTTACTCAAGCTTCCATCTCCCTTCTCTTGAAAAAAGGTAAAGATCCTTTAGACTGCACCTCCTATTGTCCCATAAGTTTGTTCCACGTTGATTTCAAATTGTCATCCAAGACACTGGCATTACGACTAGAATACGCTCTTCTGGCTATTATCTCTACAGATCAGACAGGGTTTATTCGAAATAGGCATTCTTTTTTTAACATCAGGCGTTTGTTTAATATGATTTATAATGCTTCGACATCTGATACTCTTGAGGCTTTGATATCGTTAGATGCTGAGAAAGCTTTTGACAGAGTGGAGTGGAATTACTTGTTTTTATACGGTAGAGAAATTTGGTTTTGGGAAGAATTGGATTGCATGGATTAAGCTACTCTATTCTTCTCCATACGCCTCTGTCAGAACAAATAATACTCAGTCTGAATATTTTCGTCTTTATCGGTCAACAAGGCAGGGCTGTCCTTTGAGGGGTATAAATTAAATCTAAATAAAGCGAGTTATTTCCTAATAATGCTGCTGCTAAGAATCATCCCCTACGTAACTTACCCTTCAAAATTGTTCACTATAGCTTTACATATCTTGGAGTTCATGTTCCACATAAATTTGAGGACCTTTATATATTTCTTTACTGTTTAAAATCTGAGAAGATTGCGAACGTTGGTCCTTGCTTAATCTATCCTTGGTAGCATGGGTCAACGTGGTTAAAATGAATATTCTTCCATGGTTCTCCTACCTGTTTCAATGTGTACCAATTTTTCTTCCTCAGACCTTCTTTTGTAAAGTAGATTCCCTGGTTTCTGAGTTTATTTGGAGCAAGAAGGTTCCTAGGTTGCGCAAACAGTATTTACAGAGGCCTGGGAAACTTGGAGGGTTGGCTTTGCCAAATTTTAGGTTTTATTATTGGGTTGCCAATATTAGGATTCTCAAATATTGGCTTCAATATGAGATCTCAGACTCTAGCTTGACCTGGCTGGCTATGAAGACCAACTCTGCCAAGCCTGTAGCCCTTGTCCAATATAAGAGGATGCATTTCTCGTCCTCCTTAGATTGATGTGACTCTCATGGTTTGGCTGGTTGTTAATATTGTGTTTGGTGTGGCACTGGTGATGGTCTGAGTGTCTATTACAGATTCACTTGTATGTGAGCTGGCAGGGTTTTTTGTTTGTTTGTTTGTTTGTTTGTTTNTGCCTATAACTCTTGATTCCTTACTAGTATTGTGTTGACAATTGTTTTGTTTTTGTAAAACCCAATAAAAAAAAGTTATTGTTGCTAAAGGTGGTTCTACATGTTGCTGAATTATAGGGTGTACTTATTTTTTCCCCACCTGGTTTCTGAATGTTGGTGTACTTTTCAGTCAAAAAAATGACTGCATATTGAAATCTAGATTTCCCTGAAGTTGGTTGGTTGTTTATAGAATTGTTAACAATTGTTATTTAGGCCCTGATAAATAAAAACATAGAATTGAAGGACGGTGTACTTTCTGTTTCTCATAACTGTGGGTACTTTGAGGTAATATCCAAAAACAACCGGCAAACAACCTTATTATTGTATACTCAATGTGAAATGAATAGTGAGCCAAAAGTATGTGGACACCTGACCAATCACATGCAAATGTGCTTGTTGAACATCCCATGCCACGTTTAGTCCCTCTTTGCTGTTATAATAACCTCCACTCTTTTGAAAAGGCTTTCCACTAGATTTTCTCATTCAGCCACAAGAGCATTAGTGAGGTCAGTCACTGATGTCAGGTGAGGAGGCCTGGGACACAGTTAGTGTTCCAGTTCATCCCAAAGGTGTACAGTGGGGTCTAGTTCCAGGCTCTTTGCAGGACACTCAATTTACTCCAAAAACATCACATCTTCATGGACCTCGCTTTGCACACATAGACATTGTCATGCTGGAACATGTTTGGTCCTCATAGTTGCAGTGAAGGGAATGCTACAACATACAAAAACATTTGACACTAGAAAATTGTGTGCTTCCAGCTTTTTGGCAACAGTTTGGGGTAGGCCCACATATGGGTGTGATGATCAGGTGTCCACAAACTTTTAGCCATATAGTGTATATACTAGCATGTGGTGCCTGGAGGAGTAGTGGTTAGGCCACAGCGGGATTGCGTGCAACAGTGTGCTCTCACTTCTGGTCCCAAGCCTGGATAAATTGGGGAGGGTTGTGTCAGGAAGGGCATCCGGTGTAAAAACTGTGCCAAATCAAATACACAGACCAATGATCTACTGTGGCAACCCCAAACGGGAGCAGCCAAAAAAGGAACAACAGCAACAGTATATATATTTCCATATATATGCACAACTAATAAAAAAAATGCTAGAGATGGGACTGGGATGAATACTGATCTTTACATCTTTGTGGCAAGCTTTGTGGCTTTTATTGTTTTACAATGCTTATAACAAGATTTATTCCAAAAAAATTTTTAATGACATGTATAAAACCATATTTCCAAGTAGAGGAAAACCAGTCTGAGGTTCCCAAAAGCATCTTGGCATAAGAATTATTGTTAAATGTTTTTTAAAAAAACAGAGTGCAGATAATTTACAATTCATCAGGTAGGTAGTTAAACTGTGCTTAAGATAGCTTAAAGTTTAACTGTAATTGAAAAGATGCATGTTTATGTAGCTTAAAATGTGTACAAACAATAAGGACTGGGACACAAGTGGAATGGAATGGACACATGGATTTACGAGTCATTCTAACATAGGTTATTAATGCTGACGTTTATCATTTGCTAATGTTAAGTAATGCAGTAAATAATCAAATTATTTAATCATCATCAATATTGAGCTTGGGATTGCATTTGTGCACCATCTAGCAGTAGGAAATCTGCATGAAACTGTATGGTGGCAATGTGATTTAGGATGGTGATTTGTTTGGCCCTGACAGAGAATATGTTTATGATTTAAGATTTATATGACCAAGGTACTAAATCCTGCTTGTGAATAGCTAAGGTTTAGTATATTGAAACTTTTTATGGAATTTGGCATAAATTCCATAAATTCCTTCAAAATTACCATAGCTCTCTTAGACATGAAGTCACGAAAAGGTAGTAACCACCCTTTATGAAGGAGAAGAAATGAAACCTGTTTCAAACCTGATATAATCTGCTCCCAGTTTTTGTCAATTTGCTGATATTATTTAAATATTGAGTCCATAAATCTGAAATACTANTCATTTGGCTTTTCATCATCTAACATGCTGCTCCTGGGCATAACAACCACATCTGTTTGGAAAAGGTGTAAGCACCCAAGGGCAATCTAAAAATCACAAAAAAACAAGACATTCAACATCACTGCTGCTTTATTTAAATATGTCTGACTAAAACGCCAGATTTAAATGACCATCCACAGCGGAGGAAAGAAAATACTTATACTTAGGCATAAAAGAATACTTCAGCTATTAAAAATGTAAGTTATTGACAAAAATATAATACACCTTATAAACACACGTAGCAAAATAACAGGTATTTGGTGCACACACACACATGCACGCACACACGCACACACATACACACACCATAAGGTTGTTCTGTAGATCATGATGTGTGAAATTATATCTAACTGAAATGCATATTTATCTGGAAATGACATTAAGTTAATTGAATAAATAATAATGTTGCACTGTTCTGTGTGGTATCATGGGTATAGTGCCATAGTCTACATTATGTAAAAAAAATAGCACCAAGTGCATTTTAATTCACTGCATGTCCTTAAGTGAATGTTAATATAAGGACCTACTTTGTCTTGCTACATCTACTGATAAAACGATCTACAGCAATATACAATTTGTACAGTTTACCAGCTTTTAAAGAGATCTCCTACAAACTTCTCAGGCTTAAATACAATAAGCTTGTACAGACATATGCACACATTTACACTACCCTAGCAGCTGTATCATTTGCCTTACTTTAAATGTGTTACTTCTATGGCTTATTCCATTTGAGATCAAACATCTGTGTTGAGAGACTGAAGTGCAACACTGGATTTGCTAACAGCATTTATATTGAGCGCAATTCCCCTTGTGATTACTTCACAGTTGTGGATGAAATGATTTTGAATTCTTTCCTGCCAGCTCATTTTCACATTCATAGGCTACTTAGTGGTCAGTGTTGTTCCTATCCACGGTCAGCTCCATCTTTCTATGGAGCTTTTGCTACATTCCTTATGAGTGCACTGATGACTCAGTCCAAGGCAGTGTGGTGTCAAAAATAATCCCTTCGCCGTGAGTCGTCACTGATGAATGATGGGTTCCACTGAGCGGGGTAGATGCAGGAGTGCCGTGAACCAGGCAGGCCTGAGAATGGATAAAGCCCGTTCCTCTCCAGATCGGCATTTCGCAGAGCTGGCTGAAAAAATGAATACATAAAATGTCATTTATGGGATGTAACCTAAATGCACTTAAAATCTGTTCTATAAGCCAAAGAAGCCCATACAATATGGCAAAGATCATAACTGTTTTTTAGTAGCAGGAGTTGTAGTAATTATTTTGATTACGCACAGAGTAATAAATATCGGTCATCTGCAAGAGGTTCTTGGTACTGCCATTTTCTTGCATCTCAATGGTCTCCCTGCCCCACTCCATTGATACACGATTACTCTTGGGAAATTCACCATATGGAGACATTTGAAGATCCCCACTTTTGAAGATTATTTTATTAATGTCATTCTTATCCTTCCTGTAAAAGAAGGCCATTTGTACAGGTGATTATTCTTAAATTATTGTACATTATTTATGAAGAACAGAAAAAATATAAACTACATAGTATACATTTTACAGTTATATACCTTGTTGTTTTAGTTATATACCTTATTATTTATTATTTTATAAATATTCATACATACCTGCAACAGGTTACGACGAGAGCAATGATGACAAGGAGCAACAGTCCCCCAGCAACAGGAGAAACCACCTTTGCTATCAGCCCATAAACTGTACCAAAGAAAAAAAGGTTTAGCAAGGGCTCTGGATAGAAACAGTAGTTAATGTCTAAATTTCATGTAAACATACTAAACCTCTTGTGTTTTTTGAGTTCTGAGTTTTATGCTGATTAAGCTTATTTATGCTGAATATGCTTCTGTAACAAATACCATTTTATGTGTTTGTGAATCACAATTTCCAATTTTATCTGTGCAATAAAGCGTGTGACTAGCTACAGCTATACGAGATATTAATATTAAGTGACAGAGGGACTTTGATATTTTGATAGGCCTAGGAAAATATAAAAAGGACACTCACAATTATTGCAGTTGAATCCCCCAAATCCAAATGGACATCTGAAAGACACATGCATCAAAATTAAAAATCAAATATTGCACCTTGCAGATTTGTTTCATTTGATATATATATATATATATATATATATATATATATATATATATATATTACACACTGTATACTTCACATTTGTTTTGTTTTTAATGTATATTTTTATGTCTCTTTCTTATGTATATAGTTTATATATTTGTATTGTGAAAGGCATCTGAAATGCCTGAAGATTTCTAAATCTTGATGGTTAAGCGTGATTTCCTCACAGGGACAAAATGTCTGTGATGCTCCTGCGCTGCTGCCAGAATGAAATCCTTAAATGTAATTTTCTCCCTTTTCACTTTTGGGGCTAACCTGACTAAAAGGCTATAACTTTATATCTTTCAGCTCCTGTAGTTTTCAGAACTAGATAGTATAAAGAATTTCACCATGTGAAGACCACCACACATTTTATATTTCAGGCTCAGGGAGTTTAATTTAATTTTATTTTATTGTACTTATCCAATCACAGTAAAGGCAATTCATTCTATGTGAAGTTATAAAGTACAGACAGCAATTAAATGCTGAAGTTCAAAAGCACATAAGGGGTATTGATAGAATCTAAAATACTTACTCCATACAAGTTCCATTAACAAGCCTAAAGCCATCGCCACACTCTGAAATTAGGAAAATATCAGGAAAATGACTTAAAATGCACATAAAAACTATTTAATATACAGGATGCTCAGTACTGATGGGAATAGACAATCACATGCTTTTCTAAAACATTTCTAAACAAGCCTACAGCTCCTACCTCTACACGTGCTGTCCTCTGGGTTCTTTTTGAAGTGTTGGCTTCCATCAGTATCATTGCACACAGCATACTGAGTGTCACATCGATTCTGGGCTGAGCAAAGACTCCCCACTGGAAGAAGAGTAGTGTCAGAGATAAGAGATAGTCTTAGGGGAAATTTATCCTTAATTGTGTGGGTTTTTTTTATTGCTTACTCGATATTTTCTAATACAATTTTTAAAAACTGTGCGAATTTGCAGTGAGTTAACAATATACCATGTACCAAAGCAGAACAGACAGTGCACAGAGAATGCAACTGAGACTGACTGCTGTTTATAGGGTTACTGTACCCTGGTAAGTGAGCTGGTGTTGAAGCTTTAAGGAACAGTGGGACTGTGGTTCGTTGCAGTTTCTGAGAGACATCTGGATCCTAAAGAAGATGTCAGTGCAGGTGACGTCAGCAGACATAGAGAACATGTTCACAGCCAAGATGTGTAATCTGTCCAAATCCCTGCACACAAAAACAATTATGTCATGTCTGAGTGATACATAAAACTACAACTGCTACAGTACAATGTGACATAACTGAGGTAGCAAAAAAGTCTCTGTCAATCTCTTACGTGTGGTTAGATTTATACAGTATATGGTCAAAGGTTTGTGGACACCTGACCATCACACCCATATGTGGTTCTTCCCCAAACTGTTGCCAACAAGTTGGAAGCAGACAATCGTCTATGATGTCTTTGTATGCCANAAAATCTAGTGGAAAGCCTTCCCAGAAGAGTGGAGGTTATTATAACAGCACAGGGGGACTTAATCTGGAATAGGATGTTCAAAAAGCATATATGGATGTGACAGTCAGGTGTCCACATACTTTTGGTCATATATTGTATATTAACTCAACTTGAATTAGCAACCTTTGTCTTAAGTCACAGTCTACATAATATTATAGTATCTGAATAATAACATATTCAATATTATAGCATTATAACTGAATATTTAATAACTACAACATAAGCTTACCGCAGAGTTGAACGTCTATAACCACGCAGGTTGGAGAGTGAGGCATTCAGCTGGGGAAAAAATATATAAAACATCATGAATGTGAAATATCTGCCTGTCCATCACCATGTCCAATTAACATGGCATTGGAGCACACTGTAAATGTAATACTGTATATTAAAATGATTCAAAGTTTCACAATGTAGCATATCAAATGCTTTGAAATTATTCAGAATTTCTTTGAACACCAAACTGGCAAGAATATAAAGTGGTCCTGATTATAAACCAAGCATTTTTGAAGAACTACTGATATTTAAATTTAATTAATTTAAATAAATTTAAATTAAACCTAAATAGTAGATCTTTAGATTAAATCTAAAAAAAGAACTATAAAAATAAATAAATAAATAAATAAATAAATAAATAAATAAATAAATGGAGCTAGATTAATTGAACTGACAGCCTGAGTTCTGTAATTGTTCTTTATTTTGGCTATTAACAGCAAACTGGTCGAATGTGCCTATATATTTTACTATTTTAGGTCTTCTTTGTCACTGTACTGCTATAGTCAGAACTCTCCCATAAAATGTCACAGTTTCTGTCATCCAGGGCATCTGATATGCTTAATTAATTTTACCATCTGCTGTTGTGAAAATGCATAATGAATGCATAAGTATAGTGTGTGAACACACTGTGTGGTGTGTTTTCACAGGTGTGTTCTCTGTACGTACCAACTGTAAGATCTCTCTGTGTGAGTCATGCAGAGAACTGTTCACAGTGAAAATCCCAAAGAACGTCTTTGCTGTGGGGCAGAATCACAAAAAACACTCATGCTAACCACTTGCAGATATCATAGGCATTATATCATGTGAACCCTAAACCAGTGATTCTGTCTTTGAACAGTTTTGCGTTCCAGGTTTGTGTTACTGTTAGAGGCCCCATTCTGCCTGCTTTCTGTAAGGATCAAAGTTTAACCACCTACTTTGTATACAGCTTTGTCCATCTTGCAGGTCATAACCCAGGGGACATTCACAGGTGAATGAGCCCCTGGTGTTCACACACACCATGTTTTGAGGGCATGGGCTGCTCACACACTCATCCACATCTGCAGAACAATATAAGAACATAATATGGGCCATCAATCCGAAGTAACCACATAACCTGTTCACATTTCAGCTTCAGCACACATAAGCCATGTAATGAACATTCTACAACTGTTTTCACATGGCTTAAGTTTATTTGTAGATGAAATGGAATAAAACTGTGTACATTTCCATGAGTGTCTTCACACAGGCATAAACTGAATGCAGCTTTTATGACAGAGTGCACTGAACAGGTAAAAACTGCTTTACTGTTGAGCTGACAATTTTTCCTTCATTACAACAATTACAGATTAAAGGACTACTTGAGCATTTTTCGACTAATCTGCCACATCTGTAATGTATAAGTTATTTCCATTGGCAATAATTTTGGAACATTTTCCTGCATGGATAAAAGAACAGAAAACCTGTTTGCTTAAAACTCAATTATAATGGAGGTCTAAGGTCACTTTCCCCCTCCCCCATTTTCTCCCCAATTCAGGGTAGCGCTTAGGGTTTCTGGCTCTAAATGAATGGACTGGTCCTTTTTCAGTGACAAACACTGCTATGCAACCCCCATGTGGACTGTCTAAGCACAGTGGAAATACAAGTATCCGTGTCCTAGCTTCTCACCCTCAGTGCAGTTTTCTCCTGTCCAGGCGGGCAGACACTCGCACCTGTAGCCACCGGAAGTCAATACACATTTGCCTCCATTTTTACAGATGTGAGGCCTACACGTGTGACCTGGAAAGAAAACACAGTAGACAGTATGAAACACAAGCTCATACTAAATGAGTTTCCCAAAAGCACTGTATTGCTTGATTATCTTGATCAACTCAAGTCAGCAAAACGAGAAACCTGTTGAACCATTTGTAACAATAGGGCAAGATATCATCAAAGCCAGTTTACAACATTGTATAAACTTTCATTTATTTTACAAGGCACTATAGTTTAACTAGTCTATATGCATATAACATGCAAAACTTTTACTGAAATACATAAGGAATCATACAGGATATAGCTAAACCTAAAATGTATATTTAAACAATGCAAGCATGAGTAGATTGAGAAAACATACCAGGAGTGAGGCTTAACTTCACAGGCATCTGTGTGGTTGTGGCTTCAGTCTCAGTGCGCTGTCCTGTGGTTATTACCGCAGTGCTCATGGTGGGATTGCTCTTATTGTAGGATGCAGTGGTGTGCTGGCTGTGTGCTGTGGTGCTGCCGGGTGTAGCAGTGCTGGTCTCAACATGCAGTGTGCTCACATCAGTAGCACCAGCTCCAGATTGGGATGAACTGGCGGACAGAGAGGGAGTGGCTGTTCTAGTGGTGGGATGGTGCTGTTCTGTGGTGGGTGTGGTCTTCTTAGTGGTCTCCGTTGCAGAGAGGGTACTGTGTGGTGTAGTGTGAGTCTCGGCAGTGGTGCTGGCTTGGAATTGATGTGACGTTAGTGGCACTGTGGTGCCTGTGCTATCTAGCGAGATGCTAGTAAGAGGGATAGTGCTAGCCTTATGTGTGTCCTCTTCTGTAAGTGATGGCTTGTGGGTCGTAGGTCCTGCAGCTGTGCTCAGCACCCCTGTGGGCTCTGGAGGACTATTGGTTTGGGAGACAAAGGTCTGCTGGGTGGATTGGGACTCATCCACACTGGTTGTCATATCCCAGAGTGTGGAAGGTACAGTAGTCAGACCGGGAATAGTAGTTTCTTCCATAAATGTCTGGGGCTCATCTGGTTTGTTACCTGTACTGGTACTCACAGGACCTGTAGGAATCTCAGTGGTCTCGCTGCCCTGGAGAGACACATTGGTATGAGTATCCTCTGGCAGGACAAACGGAGGGATGGAGGATGAAGATGAGCTGCTGTCTGTATAGAAGCTCTGGTTGGTGGAAGAATCAGCTGTGGTGTCCGTCTCACTGTCAGAGGTGTTGATTACTGTAAGAGGTGGAGTGGAGCTGGGGTTGCTAGTCTTAGTCATAGACTCAAAATCTGATCCTGTGACAGTGGGCTGTCCTGTGTGAGACTGGGTAATCTGGGAACCATGAGAGACCTCAGTCTCAAAGACCTCCTTCTGGGTGGCATTTGTAAGGAAATCCTCCAACGTTGCCTCACTACGGCCAGATTCAGTAAACAACGCATCCTCAGTGTGCTCCATATGCTGAGTGACCCCTGTCTTCTCCACCTGCCCAGTGACAGCATGTGGAGCTGTCTCCGAGATGCTGGAGCTAGTGTCTTCCACGTATGGAGAGGTGCTGTTGGATGTGATGGACAGCAGAGTGCGCTCTCCTGCACGGCTAAATGTGGTGGAGATATAGGTGCTATCAGTGTTTGACCCAGAGTCTTTAGTATCCTGGTCTGTGTGTTCCTGCTCAGATAAAGGCTGCCACTCCTTTGTTGCTGTATAGGTATCAGTGATGTTGGCTGTTGTAGAAGGATCTTCCCACTCAGTCACTGTGTTAGTGCTGAATGCAGGGCTGGATTCCAGCAACTCAGTGGACATGTCTGATCTGTGTTGTGTTGTCCAGCTCTTCGTGAACTCAGTGAAAGAACTCTGATCAATGGCTGGAAAAAAAAATCAAACAAATTGCACAGGGAATTTTATGAAGTATCAAAATTTGCACAAATTTTGAATCTGAAAGCCTCCCAGTTAGATTACTACTACTACCAGAGATAGAAATAGATTGCATTTTTAATTACAATATAAACAAGGCTTTTATCTGTAGATGTAAATGTATAAATTCATGAATTTATAAATTTATGTAGTCCCTTGTAGTTCTGCTTGTTCTCTGTTTGTCTTATGTAGCACCTTGGTACTTGAGCTACGTTGTTTCGTTTCACTATGTACTAACTGGCTGTATATGGTTGAAATGACAATAAATTCCACTTGACTTGACTTGAACCCTCCTGAATTAGGGCATAATCACTTTGAGAATCTCAGAAACCTTTACAGAAGATGTTTTCAGAAGTAACTGCGGATGTAATGATTTTGGGTGGAGAACAATTGGCAGCCAAACCCGTCTAAGCTAACAAAAGCTTGAGCACTATAAATGGAGGTGACCTGACTCATTGGAAATAGCTGTTTCCTTCCTTGCGCTGACCTAGCACAGTGCATGATACAATACTGTCACTCTCTGCATGGAGTTTATACACTGATAACAATGTAATCAACAAGCAAAAAGTCTTGCCTAAGAGGATATCACATTTTACAATATGTAAACAGTGCTTAAACAGGAAATTAATCAAACATTTGTCTACCATTACAGAAAGAATCCTGGACAAAACGGGGATTTAACAGCCTACTGTCAGGTTCAATTACTTCATCAACTCTATTAAATTTAATGTTTTCAATTATTTTCTTACTTGCCTACGGGAATTATTAAGGATATTGAGAAAAATAAACAAACTAAAATACAAAACCTTCCATTTCTGCAGTAACCTGTTAAAGAGTTCAGGCAGGATCTTCTCATGGGAACTACATGTTTCTTGTTGTGATACTGTGCAGAAACACTGACAGCAAGATAGATAGTGAAAAGGGATCAATGCATGGTAGTCCCACATAATAAAAAATAATAACTTGAAGACTGATTTTGTTTGTTTGTTTGTTTGTTTTTCATTCTAGAACTAGAACAAGTGACATTTTATATTGTCTCGCAGCTGCTACATTAATATGTTACTGGTCAACAGAACCTAGTCCATAAACCAAGGTTAAAACAATTAGGTCATAGTGGTAAAAGAAAAATATTATCTGCGGAAAAAGATGCTCATTAACCAATAAATAAGGCATATTAATAATAATATATTCTATTATGCTGTGTGACACAATGAACCATTAGAAACAGCACAGTTGTGCCAGAGCAGAATATAAGCAAAGGAAAAAAAATAGCAAATTATTAATATAACTTGCATATAAGCATTAAAGTGTAAAACTAATACACTTTTGGGAAATATCAATTTGTTGTACTGAGCAATGTGTTATTGCATCAGACCAGATATACCAGTATACATTAGCCAGTCAAGAAATCACATCTTGTGCTGTTAGTATGTATAGTGCAACTACTTACACTGCTCTGTGTATGTATCATATTTATACTGTATTTTTCATGTTACCATAATAGCGGTAATTATTCTTGTCTCAAGATTTGCTCCACTATTCACAATCTCTGTAGCTATTGGGCGCCACTGTATATGTGCATAGGATGACAACAGTATTACTTAAAGCTTTTATCAAATTGTATTTCTTCATTTATGACTACATGAATAAATAACCTTACTGTATATAGCATCCCATGACCAAATCTGCACACCCTTGTTCTAATCAGTTGGATGTAAAACTGAGTTTGGACTGAGGATGGAGTTCATCCCTATCAGAGCAGAGGAGTTTACCTATATTCTGAGACATCAGCCTGTGAGGAGCTGCATGACAGGCCTTTAGTATTTATTAAGATGAGAGTGAGAAGCCCATAATATTATTGATGTTTGTGATACTTTTCCAATATAATACCTCTTGGACTGAAAAGCTCTACATTCTGCACTGAAGAATTTTACACATAAATACACACCTGAATATGAACAGACTTGTTAGGTCCATGGTAATGAAAGTGGCCTCAAGAGACCCTTGGGTATAATAGTCATAGACAGATATATAATAGTCAATGTCTTATTTATTTATTTATTTTTAATGACATGATGATGGCCGAGCTCTATAACTATTAGGGTTGTAATGTAATGATAGTTTGGATCAATAAATCAAGCAATGATTTAAATTAAACTATGCAACAATCATCGTTTGCTATCAAACAAGGACAATGGTGCATATACTAACAATATACTATCAATATACTGCCCTAATACATCTAAAATTTGAATAGCTTGATTATACTCATTTTAAAAAAATAGTTTTTTTTTTAAATACTGGAAGGTATTCTGGCAAAATGTTTGAGACTCTCTGGGTTAGATGAAGGAAGGAAATGTTTAAAACTCCCAACTTGCTCCTGGCTCCTATGTATTTGACATTAACGGAGAATACGGCTGGTGCTTTGTTACTGCCACTGTGCTATACAAGTGTGTTTACCTCTTTTTTCTTTTTTTTTTTTTTAAATGTTCTTTTGTCATATCATTTCCCGGGAAAACTCCCTGAACCTAGGCCCACACATCACACACTCTCTAATTTGACTATCAGTATTTGTGATGTAGATGTGCAGCTGCAGTGTGGAGCAGTCCTGCTGCTGATTCTTACCAGTGTGAGATTTCCTCTCTGCAGAGCTCGGATGGAGATCTGAGATTTCTGATGTGGAAGAGTATCCAAACTTCGCTGTGCCCTCGTTGGTCACTGCTCTAAAGGAATCGGTGAATTGCTCTGCATCCTTCTTGTCGGTAGATAAATAAGTTTCAGTCACCGAAGCGCTGACCGCGAAAGCCCCAGTAGTTGGTTTTAACAGAGACAAAACTACCACGAGCATTAGACCGCGAGTGCGCCCCGAAGCACGCGCTTCCATGATGAAGGAAAAAAACGACAGAAATGTTGAGGACTTAATAATAAAGAACACGGCGAAATGATCCGGGTCAGCATCGGAAAGCGTGTCTTTTGTCAGGTCTCCATGTGTAAAAGGCCGAAACGTCGCTAAAAGTTCATGAGGTTGAGAGAGCGCTTTTTATTTCTGCACAACACAAGTCCGTGTCTCACATCCCGGGCCGGGCGGCTGAGGCTCCGCCCCTTCCACACTCAGGCTGGCGCGATATACCGAGTACCGCGATACTGATCTTCACGATATCTCAGAGCAACGGCGTAGATTTCTTTGAGTAAGGGGATCACAGTGCTCATAGCACCTGAACCGTCATATAATAAAGTGCTTTATTAGTTATTAACAATATGGTTAGTTTTGGAGATAATACACAAAATGTGATTCAATGAGCAAAATAATACTTTTAAACACTTGCAATTACTGACATTATACTTTAGATAAACATTAAAAACACTCCTGCCAAAAAACCCAAAAAAACTGCAATAGCAGTGTAGTCACAGTGTAACCAAAGAGGCGGAGTAGGCATTTGTGTGATTTCTCAATATGAGAATTTCCTTTTTGTACACTTAAGGGGTTTAGTTTCTATTTTGGATATAGATTATTATAGGTTATGTCTGATTAGCATATAGTACAAAATTATGTCTCGGTAATTTAACATGCAGCTGGAGGCTCAGTAAGGTGGTGAATCAGCATGTGGAGATATTCATGAACCAACACACCAGAAGCAAACGTCATTCTTTTTTTTTTTTTTTTATCTTTGCCTCCCATAATGTACAAGCACCATTTAAAGACCCAGTTAAATACAGACAATAACATATAGCCTGTAAAAGATTTCACACACTATAACCATAATAATGACAATATTTTTGGTTCTATTGCACTTCTTATAAATTATAATTTGACCTCCTTCTGATTTCCCAGGACAGAACACAAAATCATAGTATACTGAAAGAAATACTCTGCGTCACAACTTCAGGTTCCCCAGTTTGATACTGAGCTTGAGTTACTGTCTGTGTGGAGCTTCACAAGTTCTTCGTATGTCCATGTGGCTTTCCTCCAGGTTCTCAGGTTTGCTTACACTTCCTAAAAGTAGGTGGATTGCCCCTAGGTGTGAATAATTGTGTGCATGTTCTTCCGCTTGGCTTCCCAATCAGGGTGTACTCTCACCTCGTACCCAGTGTTCCCTGGATAGGCTCTGGATCCACCACAATCCTTACCAGGATAAAGTAATTACTGAAGATGGATGAATGGAAACAGTTCAATTAAACAATTTAAATTCTGCTGGAAAATTGTAATAATTCTAATCAGTCACAAGAATCATCCACATTTATACATCATCCATGTCAGATCCTCTCAAAGGATTATAGTCATGAAAACATTGTTTACACAGTTTTCAAACTAGTACCCATGAAGAGAGTTCAGAGGAGAAGTGCCAATCTAAGACTAGCTTTTGACATTTATTTGTGTATTTCTGAATCAGCTCTCCTGTTCTATGTGTGTGTGTGTGTGTGTGTGTGTGTGTGTGTGTGTGTGTGTTTTAATATTATATCAGGGCAACTGGTTAGTGGAGTTGAGGATTAACCATCTCTTCTGTGGTGGTGATGACGGATGAATGGTGGTAGCGGTCTCGGAAGGCAAAGTCTGTATTTTCCTCTGTCAACTGTCTGGTTTCCATGTTAACTGCTGACAAAGACGGTGTCACCACAATCTGGTCTTGAAGTGTTTGGTTTGGCCTAAATGAGGAGAATTACTGTTAACAAGGGCATCAAGGTAAACACAGTGCATTAACCAAATATTAGTCTGTTACAATGTCAAAGGTTTTCTCCACTCTCATTTGCCAAAATTAGTACAGGAAATCTCTTAATAAGCCTAGCCAAAGGACAAAGTTATCAATCAAAAGAAGGCACTTTAAGAGCTAAGGAACAAAAGGGTCATCCTGTACCTGCCCAGGCTACTCAGAGAACTCTTTATCCAGCGGAAAAAGCTGAAACGTGCTGCTGTACCTGTCATCAAGAGAACAAAAATGTATATATTAAAAAGAGCTAAAAGCAAAAACATTAAAAATGACAAGACCTGAGCGTATTCAGTGTCACACTGAACCTGATTTCAAGCTTTGTGGTTGGGTGAATATGAAGCAAAAGTAGAACATGATATATTTTAATCCTAGTTTAATATATAATCTAAATATTTTTAGGATAGCATGGGTTGCTGTCCAGACACTTTGCTTTCCTCCTACCTCCCAAAAACATGCTGGTGTGCAAATTCAAACTGGGAATGAGTGTATGAGAGAAAACACTGATCAGCCATAACATTAAAACCACCAGCCTAATACTGTGTAGGTCCCCCTTGTGCTGCCAAACCAGCCCCAACTCTTCAAGGCATGGACTCCACAAGACCGCTGAAGGTGTGCTGTGGTATCTGGCCTCAAGACGTTAGCAGCAGATCCTTTAAGTCCTGTAAGTTGCAAGGTGGAGCCTCCATGGATCGGACTTGTTTGTCCAGCACAGGGGTGTCCAGTCTTATCCGGAAAGGGCCAGTGTGAGTGCAGGTTTTCATTCCAACCAAGCAGAAGCCGTACCTGAGTCTACTACTGAAAGCCAAGATCAACTGATTAAACAGGTGGAATCAGGTGTGGCTCCTGGTTGATTGGCATAAAAACCTGCACCCACACTGGCCCTTTGTGGATAAGATTGGATCCCACAGATGCTCAATTAGATTGAGATTTGGGGAATTTGGAGGCCAAGTCAACACCTTGAACACATTTGAATAATTGGAGTTTTAAATGATTTATTTTTTATTTTAGTTACCTTCAATCACATAGACATATGAATGTATTCCCCAAAATAACTATAGATAAAATGCCTTTCTCTACTTCAAATCTTTTTACATTGATACTGTTTTAACATTTGGACACTGGTCCTTTGATAGCTCTTTTTTGAAGAATACCCTTCCAAAATATGGCTGAGGTGTTTTTTTCCCCCCCTGAAATCATTTTGGTGCTGTAATCATGTCTCAGTTCCAGAGGCTAATAGTATTTCAATAATAAATCACAGATAAGATAACTTACTCTGAATTAACATCTTTTCTCTTCTGCTCATATTAACTTTGTTATCAGACTGGAAGAAAGTGCCATTGCCTCATGAAACAGAACTCCACAAGCAGTTTGTGTCTTGTGCTATTTTCATAATGAGGATACATACCCAAAAATATGTAATCATCAGTGAAAAATAGTCTTTTTTTTTGTGTGTGTGTTGATTGTCTCAAAACATTTAACTATTCAAAATGTCAAACAAAACAGCTACTATATATCCAGGTATGTTATATTGTTTTACATTGCTGCAATTTTAAACAGCATACACACAATGTGTGCTATGTCTTCGTTAATTCTGGTTCGATGGGCCTCTTGAAAAAACTGATATTCTCTCTTGTGTGTTTTATTTGTTGTTTCCTAATTTGAAATATACAAATAAATCTGCACCATGGGGAAAAAAAGCTGCCTATAAACATAATGCTGTCTATGTAGAAGCTATTGTGTGGTGTATTGTTAAACATTTTGGCCCTGTGGCTTGGATTTAAAAAAAAACTGCACCTGTGCAATGTGTAGTACAAAAAGGTCGATATAACGAGCTGATATAGATTTTGAAGCACCCAAAAACAGTTGGAAGATTATATATCGCACAGTTGCAGAATTCACCGTTAAAACTATTCCAAATATCCCACCCAACAGCTGCACAACAGGCTGCGCATTGCCCAGGACCAAATGCAATCAGTCTCTACATGACAGTTACTCTATTCCTACTGAGAAGAAACAAAAATACATACACTGGAATGTTTTCATTAATGTGAGAATGCCAAATATTTACACTCCTAATGAATTAATGTTAACTCAGTGTTGGAAAATCATTTTGCAAATGGGTCATTTCCAATCAGTGTGGCTCCTAATGCGATTCACATTATCATGTAATCAAGATAATTACCTGTTGGCAAACCTGGGCTTGTGTTTCCTATGTAGACGTAAATGAGGAGGGCAACACTAATATTCACCAACGCGTACACCCACTGGATGACAAACATTATCAAAATGGAGCACAGAGCCTAGAGAATTAAACACATTGTCAATTAATTAATTTCTTATTCATGAAACATAATGTTTCTCATAGTTGGTGAAATAAAATAGATTTTACTAAGTACTTTTCATGCTTGTACTTACACCAATTAAGGAAACCCAGTGATTGCAAAACTTGGCATAGCATGAATTCGGGATTGGTCTGATATCTGATCCCCCCAGCTTTGGTTTTGTGTCTATAAAGCAAAACGTTTTGATAAATGTAGTGCTTGACCACTATGCAAACATTTTGTGCTGATTTGTGGACACAGCATCATCACTCACCATGTGTGTCTGATGTCTCCCCTGGTATCTGATTGAGTTCAATAAGACTTTGAGTAGGCAGAGACAGTTTCCTCTTCCCTCCTGGCTCTGACTCGATAAGCCCTGTCTGACTGCTGGTCTCATCATCTGGGCCAATGCTTTGTTCAAGCACTTTCTCATCCTTTTCCTTCTCAGATGGGCTGTTGCTGTTCAAGTCCAGCCCAAAACTACTGCTCAGTGTTTCTTTAGCAGGAACTTTTGCCTTCCTGCCCCAGACCTTGGCTACGTGATTGGAGGCTTTCTCTTCCTCTGTGCTGTCTGCACTAGGCAATGTAAATATCTGGTCCATGTCTTTAGTGAACTCAAGCAGTGTGCCATTGCTGGGTTTGCTCAGAGCACCATTGCTGCCATAACATGGGTGATTGGTTGTTACTAGAGGTTTTCTAGGGCAGGACCCTTCAATAAGAGGCCTTCTTTCCTTAACTTGGAGCTTGTAGCTCATTGCCACGCTGAAATAGGAGTAGTCAATGATGCTGTAGGTCAGCATGAAGTTAATGGTAACAATAGGAGCCAGAACGTTGACCTGACCAATGAAGATGAAGGCCATGGAGATTAAGCTCGTTAGACAGATGGCTGCTACTGGAGTTTTATTGGGACCCTTCTGTTAGACAGAAAGTGGTTGGAGAATTGACATGCAGTGCATACAATGATTGGTGCATATACTAATTTAAACTGGTTAAAGACAGGAAGGATTAGAAGTTGAAGAAAAAGTGCAACAGTCATCGCATTGATAGTTCTTATAATAATGCAGTTTGCTTTTGTAGTATCATTCTCAACGAAGAACTGGCTTTCTTGCTGCAATGTCTAATAAAACCTCTACGTACATCTGAGCATCCTCATTATTAAGTGTGAGGCATTTAAACTCTACAAAAATCATCTAAACATTAAAAATCACATTCCGCCCTCTCTCAGTTTTCATTCTCTAAAACTCTGCATGTTGCATAATAACTGAGTAGAAGCATCCAACTATAACAACTCAGAGAAAATATCTTCCCTGAACTCTGATACAAATGGTCCCTCCTAAAGCCACACATTTTCCACCATCTCTCTCTCTCATACTCTCTGTTTTCAGGTTGAGAAACTGCAATTGTCGGCATGCTTGCACTCCTGGTAATGTGTGGCAGGGAGCCAGGCCAACCTGGGCTGGCCCTGGCTTTACTTCCTGCGTTTGTTCTAGGGCTTTGATTCGAGGCAAGATGTCTCGGGCCCGCTTTCTGTCCACACAGAAGACCCAGACAGAGTTAGGGCAAGGGAAAAGGGCGTGCAATATTTTTTTTCAGAAGCCACAATGTGCCATGCTGGCCCTTCACAGTTTTTTGAAAAGCACTCTATTGCTCTATAATTAGGGGCTCCTCCTTTTTGTGGGTACTATCTGTTCTGCCTTCCCAGACACACTCAAAGTAGCAGTAATTAAGCTTAAAGAGTAAATTCAGTACAGGTCATGAAATAAACAGAGAGAAATATTAAAAACAATCATTTACAATACCAAGCAAACTTATATAATTCCTATAGTACTGTCTAACACAAAGCTCAATGTACTGAAGGATTATTAAAAATACATGAAAAATAATTATAAATATAAAGAGTACTGTGCACTAATGCACTAATTACTGCATTAAGCACATCACAGAACATCCATTAATCATGTCACAGAAACTGTATCAGGGTCCAAAAAAGTTAATAAATAGACCAAAGGAAAGGCTGTGAGTGAGTATACAGTATATATCCTCCATCATATTCATCATCAAAGGAATGTGACTGTCCAAAAAACAGCCTTAGCAGAAACAGGATGTGATATACATGAGCTGTCACTCTAGTTCCTTTTCTTTTTGTTATCCAAACTATGGTGTATGCTAGTATTGTGTTTTACAAAAACTTCAATTCAGTTTAAAATATGTAGCACTTTAAAATGATGGACATTGTCACAAAGCAGCTTTCCAGAACTTTGGATATAGCTTTAAGCTCTGAGCTCATATGTTTGACTTCCAACACTGTGTGATTTTTGCATACACACCCCTTGTCCCAGGAAAGACAGAGCTGGGATAACTCTCTCTTGGGCAATGCACTGCAGGACCCTGGGTGCGCCATACAGGCCACCCATGCAAGAGGCCAGGGAGGAGACATAGAGGCCCAACAGGAACAGGAAACCCACCAAGGAGACCTGGAGGGAAAAATATTAAACACAGGGGAAGAGGGTCCATAGAACTCTGCCCAGCCTAGCTATTCTCAGCAATAGGGCAAAAAAAAAAAAGAATTGTTAACTTGTGTACAAAAATGTCTAGGTAAGAATGATGCAAGGTCAAATATTATATCTGTTACCACTTTACGGCAGTTCTGCTGTCTTTGTTCCTGATACATGAGAAGTTGAGCAGGGTGTTCACCCTTTTGCAAATCCCCCCACTGAGCAGCTGTGGGTCTGCCAGTGAGTGTGAGGCCTGTGAGGATCACACCCCAGCTTTTCCCAACTATTAGTTACCTACCATTTGCTCTCATGGCATGTACAGAACATGCAGCATGAACCTAGCAACCCTTCTGAGTTACCCCACTTACATGGTTATAACACCTAAGATCTTATGTTTTTATGCACGTTACTACAGAGTGCAGTCTTTAAGTGTTTGAACTAATGTAAACTGGGTTTTTTCCATTCTTTATAGGAATCTTTGTCTGATCTATCACTATAATCCAGTATAGTGCTCTTCACCTATTCAACAGTTTTTCATACTTCCATTGTATTCTGAGGCTTAAAAAATTGGCCATGTTTTTCATTGATGTATTTGGAGAGAAAATAATATGTTCATATGCAAATTATCTATCCAGAAGATTTTGGCTTTGCTAACTGTCTTGTCCATATAATATAATGTCCTTACAATCAGTGCATTGTATATACAATACAGTGTGATACAGTACAATGCCAAACTATCAATAACTTGACAGTGTGTAATTGTTCAATTACTTACAGACTGCACTGGTAATTTTAACCAGTAGTTCTCAGTTCCCATCCCAAGCACACCACACACAATGATGCTTGTGCATGTACATGTTTGCTTTCCTCTGCTTTACATCTAAACACAGCAATATCTAATAGGTTTAAAGGCTGGGTAAGGTGAAAATAAGTTAGTGTATGCACATGGACTGAAAGACACTATTCTAATTTCTTTAATTATCTGCATTAATTCTGTGTGTAGTTGTGTTGTAAAGCTGTAGAGTGACACCACAGGAAAGCCTAGACCTCTGAGACCAAGGTAGTAACATCAGTAATATTACCTTTTCTGCTATTAAAAAATCATAGCGCAGAGCATCTCTGGTACAGATGGCTCCCAGCAAGAATACAAAAACGAGGTACAGGAACCACCTGCAAAATCCAGCAATATCAATGATATACATTGAAACTGAGTGCTTAGTAAATAAACACTGAAAAAGTCTGTGAGTCTAATTAACATTAACTAATTAACACTGTAATGTAGTTATCATGTGCAACAAGTAATATAATTTGTACTCAAAATCATACAGATAATGGCTCTGTAAATGTTGAATCACATACGAGGTGAAAACAGCTGCCAGTGTCCCCACAGGTATGTTGTGCTCAGGCTTATGAAGATCTGAACTCATGTTGAACCCTGCCATCACACCTATACACAACACACACAGTTACTACACACAGAGAAAATGCAGGCCTTAAAAAAAGAACTAGCCACCAATTGCTCATTTATACATGGCACATTTCAAAAAAGATTATCTCTGAGAATTTAGAGAAATATTCAAAAGTTTACTTTTTGATATTTTGTCATTTTCTGACCCCTCTGAGCTTTCACCTTAAAATATGAAGGCGGATTAACTTTTTCCTCCTCAATCACCATCGTTTTCTTGTAATCCATTCAAGTCAAATAATTACTGAATTATAATAAGTAAGGAATAAAATACAACAGGAATTGCTGTCATAGAAAATAATCCTCAGTGGGGTGGTGTAATGTGGTCCCACACAAAGCAGTATTACTGTCACCACCCCAAAGTTGATTATTTCCTATAACAGCAAATCCTGCACACTCTTAAACCACAGAAATTTACCAACGATTACTCTTTTTAATTAAAAAAAAAATGACAGCATACTTTTTAATCAGTTTGTGTCGTGGAATGCCCACAAAACAAGTTAATTTCACAGTCCTTTGCCCACCAGCCTCAAATTGTTCTCTCTCGTGACAGAGCTTGTCATGTTACAGAGAAAGCTGAATGTCCTGAAGACTCTACCATGATGGAAAACTTGCTGACTGTTATAAACCACTGACACCCGAGACTCTTTCCATAAATGACAAATAATCATCTCTTTACAGAAACCTTTAGGAAGTTTTACCAGAATTATAATTCTGTAGGAGGTCACCAGGTTGGTATTGAATGATAACTTTTTTTATAATATTTTTTTTTTAGATAAATAGTCACAGATGATCACCTGTAGCAGCAGGAAAGAAAACTCCAAACACAGTAAAGAAAGTTTCTCCAGCTGTATAGTCAGGCAGAGTGTTCGTCCATAAAAGCTCTTCTGAATAGCCAACAAATCCATGATCTGAAAATACAAATCAGTCCAGAACAATGTCAGCACTGAACAATCATTACAAATATTTTTAACAATTACATCCTGAAATATTACTGAGTGAGCCATGGCAAAAACTTACACTATTGTACAAAATATACTTAACAATGGTGTTGATGTTTAAAAGGCATGCTCTCATATGCTAAAATTCTTTATTGGAATACAGCCAGTGGCTGGGAAAACCAGGGGATGAAACACTAAAAGCCTGCGCTTGATTTCCTACATAGGTAGTTTACAGTAATTGTTTATAACAAAATATCTTTGTGTAAGATGTGATGGGGTCTTTAATGGGAATGCGACACCAATTAGATAGTAAAAATAAATAAGCATTCTTTGGGACCCTATAAAACCTATGGTAGATTTTTCGTTCTGTGGTGTGAAATATGTCTGACCAGCTGGAATTGGACTCTTCTGTCAGCATGGGCAGGGCTCTGAGTGTGTGTGTGTGTGTGTGTGTGTGTGTGTGTGTGTGTGTGTGTGTCCACACCAGGACTTTATGTAAGTGTCAGGGGAGGACAGAGGCTCCCGCCAAGATGCATGCAAAAGCAGTGTTCAAAAGGCCCTCACTGCGGACATGACTGGGTAAATGTTGGACTGAACTGTGGGTGTGTTCACACAGGCTAACCAAACAAGCCACAAACAGGCACGAGAAAAATATTTGTATAAACTGCGGTTTGAGATATCAGTGTTGTGCTCAGCAGATGAGGCAACTGTGGTGCCTGTATGTGTGCAGTATGGTGAAGCACATGATAGATCACAGAGTTGACTATGAAGGCCCAGGAACATAAAACTTAGGAAAATCACTTGAACTCTGAAACATTAGAGAATTAATAGAAATAACAATGGAAACAGGACTTAAGGCCTGGTGCTGCTGAATGGAGCACAATTGTTGCCATGTGCTATAATAAAATAGCAAAGTCCAGCACCCTTATTTACACTCAAATAGAATGTGAGAAACCTCACCTACGCAGGCTCTGCACTCAGAGAGTGAGAGAAATTTGTAGCACTTGGTCATGAAAGAGCATGGACCATTTCCCTCTCGGTTATCTTGTGATGGGAAAGAATGTGTTCTCTTGGATTAATGACATGTTTTTCAAAAAGGAAGTCACCACCCTTTCAGAAGCCCTGCCTGTTCCTAGCCTTCCAAGGCACAGCTCTTAGGAGAGAGCAAGCACCAGAGCAACAGAAACAGAATAAAATCAAGATCAGGAAAGAAAAGGAAGAAATATTTAATGATCCAGCACCTTTCTTGTGGCTGCAGTAATGCTGCAGTATTTCATATAATAAATATGAAAAGAGCATACATGCATTTTTCAGTCCAGTTTTTCTACAATACACATCTGATTTTAATTTGATTTTGTTGTTATGTTTTTTCTTCATTTCATTCATTTTTCCCTTCAATTGCTGAGGAACAATAGGAAAAAATATAGATGAAATAAGTGAATAACATCTGTTTTGTTTTGTAACCAGAGAAAGATTTTAAGCCTGTTTTTCCTAAGAGGAGGCGCTAAAGAGTAAGCTCTGTTATCCTACATCATTTATTGCAATGAATCTTCCAAAACATTATGAATAAAAATAAAAGGGTAATACAATTTAGAAAATTACATCAATATGAAATACTATTTTAATATAGAGCATGTGATAGATTGGGCTATAAATGTTTCATAATATATTTAAATTCATATAACATTCAGTTACGTTAAAATATTACATTCATATATTGCTAGAAAGATGCATTTTTTAAGAATTTTTAAATGCTGTTGAATATGAATATTCAGTTATTGTGCACATCTAATATGAAAATGTATATAAATTCAAAATCATATTGTTATAAGATACTTTTTCAATTCAGGCTGTACATATCAATGCCTAGCAAATGTTATTCACATTAATGTAAATTAATGTGCTAAATAATTAGTAATATTACTGGCAATTATGATTACATTGCTTGTAGATGTGCAAATTGGAAATGCAGTTTATTTAAATGCCCATATATTGTATACATTTTTGTTACTAAAAGCGTATTAAACTCTAGCATGTCATCACTTTGTTAAATCACACACTGTAACTAAGCTTACTGACAGGGATCAAGTAGGGTAACAGTACATCCTGGTGGCTACGACACTCAGAGTATGGATATTCACACACACATGCACACACCCATACACCAAAACCTCAGACCCCAGCCCCATACACACACACATGCACACATGCACACATGCGCGCGCACACACACACACACACACACACACACACACAAATCAGACAAATCAAAAACAGCACACAAAAATGATAACAGAGCTGTGAGTGAAAGCTTCCCTGTAATATTTTTAAGTCAGACTGCATACAGCTATTTATAGTTGAAGCCCTTCTCCTCAGAAGTTGTGGATTAGGAAGTGATGATTTGGGGGCTTCAAGCAAAAAGCTCAGATCTCCTTCCTGCCTATTCTTTTGTCCCAGGCCAAATATGTGGGTGAGCCCGGTTAACACCCTAAACCCAAAACCATGAGCGCATACACATTTCCTGTCCAAACCGGGGCGTTGCAATAGTAATGCACGCTCCACTGCAGGAGAAAATTCTGCATACCAAAGAGGAGACTCACAAACATAATACAACCAAAACATAACTCTGGCCAGAACTCAATACATCACTAAAACTGAGGAGGAATGCTTATGAGTCATAAACTGTGTTAATATACCTAATATCCCAAAAAAAAAAAAAAAAAAAAAAAAACTTGTTCCAAGTCAATATCTTACCCTGGAGTTAATAACAAACTCAACTCAGATTCAGTTTCCAGTTTAGTTTCTGATTTAATGATTTAATTTGATAAGGTGGTAAATATTAAATAGAAATATTGGGACAGTCAGAAAAAAACAAAGCAATAAATCTTTAAAGGTCCCTTCTTAAGCTCAGGATAATTTTTTCCCCTCAAACTGGTGTCCAAAATAAGTGTGCTCAATGCAATTGGAATGAAATCGAAAGAAAATCTTAGGAGAATACCACTCATAACATCATATCTTTTCCAGACATAACATTATCAGAATTATTCAACATAATTGTAACTGTAAGTTGATCAGTAGCAGAATTAATGGTATGAAGAAACGTGTTAAGGTCACAGAGCGTTTCACAGACTAAGCACTAATTTCTATGGTTTTAGGGTGACATAGTGAGAGATCTGACGTCTTTATAACAGGGTCAGTAGAAGCTGCTTAGTCTTTGGTGTGTCTGTGTTGGCCTTGACTGTCTGATTAAAACGGTTATCAAATTGTAAACACATATGTTTGGCAGCTCCCTTTTCCTGACACTGGCAGGTAGGCCGCCCATGTGGCGCCCGGCGTGGGCCACAGAACAAACTGGAGCCCTGCCAGCAGTGAGATCATTCCACTACCATACAGCCTAATTGGAAAAACCTGTACAAACCAGGAAAATTGTATTCCCCATACCAACCAAAAGTATGTTCTGGTCCCAAGCCCAGCTGCTAAAGGAGTTAACCAGAAGAATGGGACACGTGCATGTGGGCAACAACAGCAACAGTAGCCACGGACAGCATGTCTCAAATTCAGAAGATTTCAGCACTGCTTTAAATCCACCTTCCGTGTTTTTTTTCTCTACTCCTGCTCAGCTTTCACTGCAGCTCAACCCACAGAGAGAGAGAGAGAGAGAGAGAGAGAGAGAGAGAGAGAGAGAGGGAAAAGAAATCATATTTATGGAAGTCTTTTCTCTATTCTGGACAGGAAGTTAGTAATCAAGAGAACAGGAAGAGCTGGGATGGACTTCCTGAAGAGTCAGTGTGAAAGTACATACTGGCCCCATCCTTTAGGGCTTAGGCCCTTCCTGCACACAAGACTTCTGAGTAAACATCACACAGGACGCACTGTTGCCCTTTCAAGTTAATTTAATTGTCAGAGCCCTGTCCTAAGTGTGAAAATTTAAAACGGGCTTAAAATAGTCTTAAAATAATTCAAACGGGCTTTAAGCCTTCATTCCCTTTACACTTATCTAGACGTATCAAATCCTGTATAAAGGAAAGGAAACAAAATATTGCAAAAAATAATGCAAAAATGCATATTTGTGCGAGGTGGGAGGAAAGCCATATAAACATAGAGAGAACTTGTGCAGCTCCACACAGACAGTAACCAAAGCTCAGTATCAAACCAGGGACCCTGAAGCTGTAAGGAATATATTGTGTAATAAAACAAAATAAGTAATTTGGCATATTAACAAATTGGGTTACTAATCTAGCCATGGGGGTCACAGTGCAGTGACTTCTGTGCCGGTCCCAAGCCCGGATAAATAGAGAGGGTTACTGCTTATTTTGGGGCTTTTACATTTCTACTGTCTTGTCTGTAATATGTGGCAAAATAAACAACGGGTTCAAGGAAATTATCACGCCATGAATTACATATGGATTTTTGCTAGGCCAAGAGCAATCTACTGTCAGAGAGGAATCCAAAGATGACCATGCCATCTGCATATTTAAGGTACACATATTCAGAGATGGTCTTTTGCCATGTTCATGTGTAGAGAATTGGACTGAGAATACCACCCTGTGCTGGCTTGGTGTTGAAGTGTGAGAAGTTTAGCAGTTAACTCTTTTTTTTTCTTCATTCCAACTGCAGAAATGTCTAGGCACTGTAATAATTTATGTAAGTGCAGGCTACAGCATCATCTTTACCCCTCTTTTGTTTGAATTCAAGCTGAAAGATATCCAAATGTTGTGCAATTACAGAGGTCTGCTCATCCAGGATTCAATCTAAGACCACCCAGTGAGTGACTGCAAATCAGCCCTAGTTACACCAAAATGCAATTTCTGAACACTATGTCTTATGTTGTTCATAATCCAAAAGCCATAATATGACACTGGTCAGTAAAGCATCCTGTAGGGAACATTCAAAAAGGGAGGGCAGAGAGCATTTAAAAATCTCAAGTGCAGGCCATCCTTTACACTTTGATGTTGTAGCATCAACATAAAAATATACTTTCCCTGAATGCCCCATCCTGCCTAAAGACGTTCAAGTTAGCAAAGCCAGCCAGTGAGTCCAAGACTGACATACAGACAGGTGACAAATTAAAGGAACAATCCGGTGGCCCTATTATGCTGTTGGGGCATTTTGCTGGTATGGTTTGCATCCATGTGTCCCTTTAGAATAAAGTGTCACTGCAAATCAGTACAAAGTTATTCTGACTGATTATCTTTATCATATAATGAATCATTTCTATCTTGATAGGAGTGGTCTCTTCACAGTTGACCCCACCCCCATCCACAGGGCTCACGGAATGATTTAATGAGGGTGAAAATTATTTAAATTATATGGTATGGCCTTTACACTCACCAGATCTCAATCCAGTCCTATACCTATGGGAGATTTTGGACCAACATGTTAGACATCTTTTGGAATATCTTTTGGAAGAATGGTGTTTATCCCTCTAGTTCCAGACATGTGCAAAATCTATGTCAAGGTGCAATGATGCGGTTTTGGCGGCTCATGATGGCCCAAAGACTTACTAATACACTTTATATTGTAGTTTTGTTTTGTTTTTTTAGCCCAATTCTCACCAGTCTGTATGTGTCTCACACTATGCAACCATTGGGTTAACGGGCCACTTCTGGAATTTGCACCACAGACCCCTCATCTACTTCATTTTTCTTTTTCCCCATAACAGCTTAACTGTCATGCATGAAACTGCTGCTGAAATGGTGGGGAAGGGGGGGGGGGGGGGGTTATTTAAAAATTTAAAAAGTATCTTTAAACTGAAATTATTATTTTTAAGGAAGATGCTGTACTTCCCTGTGTTTAAAACATTCAAGGACTAAGTTAGAGGTGAAGCAGGTGTTTATAAAAGACAAGACAATTGGGTCTGTTAGATATCTCATTTAAGAGACATAAAGTATAACATCGCAAGGAGAAATAGTGCAAGTAGAAGCTCAGAGTCAATAAAATGAGAAAAAGAGACAGGCTCAAACAGATTAAAAACTGTAGAGCAGTCTGGGTCAGATGCAAGGTCACATCGAAAATATGTGCTTGGCAATAACACATTCTTGATTTTGCCTATTAAAAATGCAGAAAATGCTCCTTCAAAGAAATGATCCAGTGGGGGGACAAAATCACAGTTTTTCACTTATGGCAAATGTAGTTGATCATGTAAGATGTTTTGCACTGAAGCTGTGATATTATTATTTTAGTATTTCTGAGATTTATTATTTTTAAGGAAGAGGCTGTACTGCCCTATGTTTAAAACATTCAAGGACTAAGTCAGAGGTGAAGGGTTTTTATAAAAGACAAAACACTTGGGTCTGTTAGTTGTCTGATTCAAGAGACAGAATGTATAACGTCACAAGGAGAAATAGTGCAAGGAGAAACTCAAAGTCAATAAAATAAGAAAAAAGAGACAGGCTCAAACAGATTAAAAACTGCAGAGCAGTCTGGGTAGTAGTAGTAGTAGTAGTAGTAGTAGTACTACTACTACTACTAATAATAATAATAATAATAATAATAATAATAATGCAACAAGTAGCAGAAGTATTTTATACTGTATATACATAGTTTCAGTTTCTTAGCCTACGATAGTATGTCTGTGTTGCGTGTTCATACAGACCCATCTCCTCATGGATGATACTGAATTGTTGCAAAACCACCAGTTCTTTTTCATTTGTGTATATGTATATATCACAGTAAGTTATACTGTGTCAAACTACACCAGTGATATGAATATCATTAGTGAATAATTGAATGCAGTTTAATACAAGTGTGCATGTATTCATGGGTGAGGTAGATGTCCCTTTTCCATTAGCTTCATTAGCCCCATAGTGCAAAACTAAAAACATAACTGCCAGACACCAACATATCTTGGCTAAAAAAACTATTTTTGCCATTAAAAAATTGTATTCATTAAGATTTTTCACCAAACCATATCTTTAAAAGACACATCAAAGCTATGGAGTTCTGTACTAAAAGAGAAATCATTTTTTAGCCATACCTGACAAGGAGAGCAGGTTTCATGTTATAATAAACAAGGTTAGATGATTTGAAAACTGAGGAGTGTGTGAGTGAAAGTAACGAACTTTCTAGCAGCTCTATACTGCCATCTACTGGACAAAAGGGTGAAGGACAATAGAATTTAAAAAAAACAGAGGTAAAAAATAAAGGGTGATGGGAAGTAGTGGGGAAATGTATAATTTTCCTACTGGATGCATTTAAAAGCAGTCTGCTCTTCACTAGATTATTGATGGTCTAGCTAGCAGGTTTTCATAGCTAACTCATCCAATACTGAAACTACATCTGCCATGACCTGATTGAGTTATGCAATCAAAATCAGTAGAAAATCAAGAAAAGTTACAGTCACGCCATTTATAAAATAGATAGCTGTAAACAACTGGCAATGAAGATCAATACATATAAGGGTACCAAATTCCTCAAAGTCACTGGCTATGTTCTATATGCACATCAATATTCCAATAGGAATTTGACATTATTCCAATCAGTATTGAGTCATGTAAACGCTGCAATCCGTTTGCCCGATTCAGATTAAGACAATATTCTGATTCCCCAAATTCCAATTCCCACCCCTGGAATATGCCCGTGTTAATCTGACATTTGTTGACAATTGTTCAGGAAATTCACTGAAAGGAGATATATGCAAAAGCTCAGTCTGCAAGGAATTGTGGGTACTAATACATTCTCAGCTGTAGGCTAGTTATTTTGGAATGGCAAGTCAGACATACTTACAACAACCATGTACACAGGAATATTCCAATGCCTGTACGCATATAAACATCGTATTCGGCATAAGGCTGCAACCCGATTATAGTCCTTAAACAGAATTTGATGTGCTTGTAAATGTAGCCAGTGTTTTAATACAAATTGGTGCAAAGATCTCATAATTAACCAAGTGACAGCAGTGCTTTGTTATGCCTTTGCTATACTACTCACATACCTGGATCCAAATGGCTGAAGGTTCCAATGATGAAATCCAGAGTAGATACAGCAAGGATGGCCAACAGGACAAGCTGCAGCCGGACAATCCACTTTACTCCGGCCAGGTTAATCCCAAGCAGGGCCAAGAGGACAGCCACAGAGATCCCCCGGACAGCCCACACACTCTGCACAGTCAGCACCTCGGCTATGGACTCCGCAAAGCCAGTGATGTACATGGCTCCAGCCACACACTGAGAAAATGATCACCATGTGTTAAAACCACTGCTCCATTTGCTCATATGTAGGTGTGCCACCATGATCTTCTCACCTGCCCAAACACATAGAGGAGTCCTACAGTGCCTCCGACTCTTCCTCCGAGCACCATGGAGATCATGGAATATACGCCCCCATTGCCCACAGTACACCGCTCATACACCCCTATACCCGACATAACTGTCACCAGAGCAACCAGCACGACCAGTGACACCAGGAGCATGCCCAGCAGCACCCCAGTGTTTCCCTGAAACAAAGGTTTGGATTAGTTTGTTTTTGCCACAACTATAGATAGTCAGTCCTTACTGTTCAAATATCACCCAGAAAAATTAAGCTAACCTAATATTTTAATTATCCAGTGTAACAGAAGTGACTCCTGACACCTAAAAATGATCAACCGTGAGTGTAAACTTAATTGTAAATTTATGGACAGACAGGCCATTAAATTTGTGCAAAAAGAGACGTTGTTAGAAGGTTAGACTATTTTGGGTCAAATATGGCCCACCTTGATTTGGTCCCTAAATATGCTCCTATCTGGACCATATTCTGTTTGATCCTTTCTATACACCTACAATGTTCATTATTCTATGTCCTTGGAACTTTTCTGGACAAAACGTAAACCATAAACTTGGAAAAGTTGCATTTTTCCTCACATCATTTAAACGTTTTGAAGCTTAGACAGCAAATAAATAGTATATAAATGATTTTCATCGACTGTTCAAAGCATCAAATTGTCACTCACTACGAGCCATCCAGTGCGGAGAAAGAGCACTACCCCAAAAATGTTGATCATGCACGTGGTGAAGACACCATCCCAGGTGCCGAACAGGACAGGCTCCCACACAAACAGCTTCACCTTCCACCATGGCTGAGCATTCATCTGAGAGCCCTGCACAAGAATACAAAGCCACACATTCTTGTTGCTGGGGTAATACCATCAAGGGTACAGTACATTCTACGTATCTTTCACCTGGAAACGTGAATATAGTATACCTTTAGAAGGTACAAAACTGGACTTTGAGGACCACTGAATGCTAATAAAGGTGCACCACATGCACCTTCCCAGGTACAATATACCTACTAAAGGTACAAAAGATGTAACCTTGATGGTACCAGCCCACAAGGAAAAGTACAGTTCAGTACCCTTATTTCTGAGAGTTCGGGACATAAGACATATAGCCAGAGAATAACAAGGATTGATTACCTGCCATTTTTAGACTGTGCTAGGCTTCTTCTTCTTTTCTTTTTTAAGAAACATTATTAACTGTTCTGGCTGTCCAAACATCTGACTCACTGGCTTTCTTCAAACAAAGACTAAAGACCTACCTCTTCACCAAACACTTGAATTAGCTTTAGCATCCATTTATTAAAAATCCATTGACTTGTGTGTTTTTCTTTTCTTGCTGTAACTAACTAACATGGTTTTACAGCATTCTTACACCCTGATCTACTGAACTAGCATAGGGATATCTGGTTATGGGTGTCTGCTAAATGCTGTAAATGTAAATTAAAATAACATGAAGAACAAGAAAAAACTCTACCTGGGCATTTTCATGAAATAACTCCTGAACGTGTGAGCTCATGTTGCCTTCTGTCTCAACAGTGTAGCATTTTCTTCATGGGAAGCTCAGAAATGACACTTCAACACCTGTAAACACACAGAGAGAGGAAAAGAAAAGTCTCTCAGTGCACCTGCTAAAAGTTCACCAGCCTATCATTAGTCTGTTTTGGGGAAATAGTCACATGACTACCTTCAACCGTCGACCATTGTTAATGAGTTAAGCACTGAAGCTATTAATTAACAACATGAGAATAATATTCTACATCACCACAGCTCTTCTGTAAAGTCTTGCTGATAGCTGTAACCAATAGCTAGCGTCCATTACACATCCTATGTGAAAGTAAACCCGTTTTCTCCACAGCGGTACTTTCCTTAAAGGTTAAAATGAATACAGCGAAGGCAAATAAACCTTCTCAGCTAAACGATAATACTTTTAAAATTTAAAATATACTGGAAGCTTGACCTAGGTATATATACCAGTATACATATATACTATACTTACCTGCTGTCCCGGATACAACAGGTGTGTAAGTGTGTACCTATGTATCGTAGGCGCGCGCGTGCGTGCGTGTGTGCGCGCGCAGGTCCGCGTCAGAAGTTCTTGAAGAGGAAAAAGTTTTCTCGAAGCAGTTAGCCGAAGTTCATAACATAAAAATGTGTTTATTTTCATAGTTTCATGTAAGACACTAAATCACCTCAGAACGTACATAAATAGCCTGCCCTTCACATCATTTCGTGGCTTTTTACTTACACATCCTGTTTTCAAGACGTTAATCCTCACCTCAGGCTATACATGCATCGTCCATCATGTATAAATCATATATATATACCCGAAATATTCCAAACATACTAAATACGTACTAGTTTTAGTCTCAAATGCGTTTTGGTGTTGCTGCTAACAGCGTCTGGAATGGCTTTCACTCCTAAAATGTCTTAATGCTACGTGTGCAGTAGTGGCACGTCATTAAATAAATGCTGCTGCTGGGCAATGCCACAGGTGTGCTCACAAGCACAGCATGAAACACCTGAACACTGTGCCACTAGGAGCTGTGAAGAGCTTTTATATTACAACAAAGATGAGCAACTAGGACTGGGAATATTCCAAGGTATTTACTATGATAAGAGTAATTATTATTATTATATAAAATACACCTCAGCCACAACATTAAAACCACTGACAGGTGACATGAATAACATTGATTAACCTTATATATATATATATATATATATATATATATATATAACGGGCTCACCGGCGTTTATTGATGATGTGACTGCTGACAGAAGTAGCAAGATGAATTCTGAGGTGTATAGGGCTATACTCTCTGCTC
>CM074949.1:19498527-19518063 GCA_037577455.1 Pangasius macronema
ATTAAAAGTGTTCTCACTTCATTTTGACTTGAGTGACATCCTGGTTGACTAGAAGCCTGATTTATTTTAATCCTGTATATATATATATATATATATATATATATATATATATCTCACTTTTACTTCTGTTCAAGAGGTGAATGAGATATATAGCTGATATCTGCTGAATGATTTGTTAAGAATCTGCAGAAAAATGCATGTAGAAAAATTCTTATCTTAATGAGAAAGCTTTTAAGACGTAAAATGAGATTATCTACTGTGGTATTTTCAACTTCAGGAAAAGAGAGAAGAAAAAAAAACCCTAGTCACAGTAATCAATAGTAACATGAGCCGTGTTCATTGAGGCCAGAACCAACAGGATTATGCAGACTAATTTAACAGAGTACATTACTTAAAAATCCACAGAGATCCCAAATATCTCCAATTTCTCCTTCTCACTCATAAAACAAAATGTGCAGTTCTAAATGTTCAACTTACATACAAACATACATACATACACACACACACACATAAACAAGACACACATCTGACAGTCAAACGAGGGAATGTTTCCAAATGAAGTATGAGGATTAACAGCAATTTACAATAAAGATCTCTTTACAATGTAGTTCCAATTTGGTCTGTAGTTTAGCATGGCACACCTGTAAGCTTTAAAAACCAGCATCCATAAATTACATCTTATGGACTTGGTTAAGACATTTCAACACCCAAAAAAAAGAGAAATAGAAGCATACAGAAATTATAAACAAAGGCAGTATGAAGTGATTCATTGTTAGATGTATGATGTATAATAACGATAAATATGGTTATTAATACTAAATAAATGTACCAAAGATCAAAGTCATGCACCATTTGTTTCATCAAACAATGCAGTGAATACATAAATGTCAGTTAAGAGACAGAAAAGGCAAATTTTGGTTCATATTTCAAGGACAATGATTAAAGATACATGACTCAACTGTAATTTCCCAATTTCATATATTTGCTTGCTAACTACCAAACACACAGTTGAATGACATAGCAAATAAAGACATTACCAATCTCTGACCCTATAAAATAGTTCCATAATTGTAATAAGGAAATTGGAAAAGGTGCTTCCAAAAAAAAAAAAAGACCAATAACATCATAATTCAGGCTGGGTTTCGTACGTCAAGTTGGATTGAAAGTCCTAGGTCTAAAGAGTACTGATTTTGTCCTCAAGGCCTAAGTGCAAATTGGTTAAATAATTAAATAAATGGGTTAGCTAAATTTAAAACCATTCATTTCTTTAGGTTCATGGTCAAAACTAAAAATTGATGGAGAAAGGCAGTTAAGGGTATGTTTTGAAATATTTCACAGATACACAAAAAGGCACTACATGCAGGGGAAAAAAACATTTTAGGTAAGCCTACTTCATCAGTTTCATTACTGAAAAATCCAACTTGAGGAATGCACTTAAATTGTGATACCTTTATTAATTACCCCATGCTGTATCTGTGGTATTCTCCCAGTATAAACTAAATGAATTGTATTTCTTATGATCATGGCATATTACTTTTTTGTACAAAGAAAAAAATTAAGGTGTCAATCAAGGTACCTACAAATACAACAATGTATCAGAGATGTACCTAGTTCCATTATAATTTAAGAGCTTTTCTTTGAAATTAATATTACCTTCATAGTGTTGTGCAAAACTGAGAATTATATAATTTCATTATATAAAATTATGAATTCATGAGTTTAAATTGGAAATTTAAGAGCTTATCTGTATGTACCTGTAAGGAAGTAAATTCTCTCTTAGAGAGACTGGTTGTGCAGTATGATGTGCAGATGAACTGAATGAATTACCAAAAAAAATTTAAAAAATACAGAAAAGTGCCTTTTACATGTATAGACATTAAATCAGTGTGCTGAAAAACAAAAGCTACTTCCTAAAATGATCCTCATCCTTGCAAGATTAAAACAACCACCAAATAGAGAGAGAACATCTGGAGTTCAAATGCTTGCCATGAGATGAACATCCAATACGGTGCTGCTTACATTCGCAGAGCAAGAGTATAAAGTGCTTTTAAATGACTAAAATATTAAATAGCTTTTTTTTTTTTTTTTTAGCCAAACGTGTGGCTGCTTGTAGCATCTGGAGAGGAGCTCATTTGAGTTCTGGTTTCAGTAACATTAACAAGAGAGAATTCTGGAAAGTCTGTTCCTCCATGACTTCTTATGCTGACCTGTCCATTGGAAACACTAAATTGTGAAGATAGTCCAGACCGGGACGACGTCTGGAACTGAGAGCGGAAGTTCTGATCAAAAGTGGCAATCTGAAACGTTTGAGTGATGCCCTGAGCGTCTGTCTTTTTGGGGGACACCTGCTCCAGAAAGTCCTCAGTCGGTGACACTGAAGAGGGATTGGTTTCATCGCCCGAAAATGAGAACGAGTGTTGGGAATCTACTAAAAGACCAAAGTGAGGTTTGTCCAGTCTCAGAGGAGAGTTCATACCTGATCTAAACCGACTTGGAGAACCAAACTGTTTGTCTGTAGAAAATAAGGGCTGCCCACCAAGGCTTGCACCATCATTCACAAACGCTAGGCTCTGGCTGTTCAGGTAGCTGTCATTCTGACTGGTCCTCTCCAATGCTTGTTGGAGGAACTTTGAATACTCTTGCAGAAGACTAGCCTTCTCTGCAGTGGGCGCTTGGGAGCTAGTGCCCAAGGCCTCAGTAGGGCTACTCTCTGAAACATCAGAGGAATTGATGGAGATGCTGGACGTTACTTCTGTGTCTGCGACACTGAAGTTGATATCTGGTTGTCCATTGACCTTGTTGGAGTAGTGATCCAGGAGTGACTGCAGGACTTCATCAGGGAGCACATTCTTCTCATGGCTTGCCTTGATCTCCACGTTCAGAGTCTGAGTCTCCGACAGGATTGTGGCAGGAACAGTCTCATCTATGACAGTGGCCACGGCTGCCTGAGTAACTGAGGGCTGTGAGGAGATGCTGTTCACATTCAGGGCATATTCCCGACTGTTATTGGCCGTGGTCGCCTGGAGGTAACGCTTCTTCTTGAGAAATTGCATGGCATCATCATAGTTTGTGCTGCTGCCAGCTGGCTTTGTGGGCCCAACCTGGAGCGGGTCGACAGTCTCCAAGTCAGGGCTTGGCTCTACATCCAATAGGCCCTTGTTATCAACAATATCAAATGTATATCTTGTGACTTTTCCCTCCTCATATGATGACAAGGGTGACAACGGCTGTGAGTGTTCCAAGGGCTGCTGCTTTACATTCTTCTTGTTAGCAATCTTCTTCAGCACTATCTTCGGAGGAGTGATCTCATCAGGAGATGCCTCCCCAGTAAGTTGCCTGCTTTCTGGAGAACAGTCTGGGAGTTCAACAGAATATTCTGTCACTACATATTCATCCTTTACCTTGGTGGCAACATCATAAAGAGGAAGACATTCGTTTTTGCTGAATCTGTCCTCTTCCTTCTTCTCACCACCCTCCACAACTTTGTCTGTGACAGCAGTGTTTTGGACTGAGGTGCTGTTCTTATCAGTGGACTTCTGCCGCTTTTTCTTAGGTAGAGTGCTCTCCTTGGATGGGAAGGAGAATGTGATTGTTTCTGTGCTGTGTAGAAGGCCATCTTTGGCAGCTGCTTTATGGACCTTTCTCTCCTTATTTTCATGGCACATACGTCTATGCTTCAAGACACGATCAGTCCTGGAAAAGTACTGAGGACAAAAAAAAAAAAAAAAAAAAAGAGAGAGATTTTTAACTTAGAAGTGACACTATTAAACAATTCTAGCTCAAAATATATCTAAAGAAAGACCAGCTTCTGGCCAAAATAGTGAAGGACTTGTATTCAGGTACAAAAGCGTAATTAATTCATTTTCATTTTATTTGTACTGTGTTGTTAACACCTCCCAATGTCAAAATAGCAGAAATAAAGACCCTAAAGATGCTTTCACACCCATTAGTCTGGTTGGCAAATCTGTCCAAAATCAGAGCAAAATCTTTTAAAACATTTGCTCGTTTGCTGTTTGGTTTGGTTTGTTTTCTCACTGCACAAAATTAAACAAAACAAAAAGCTTAAAAACTTTGGCTGAAAACGCACGCTTAAAACTCTTTCATTCATTGGTCAGAAATACTATAACTTCTCCCATAACACATGGCGTGTTTGGTTCACTTTGTGCAGTTGGATTGAATCAGGATCAAACTGCTTTCTTACTGCAATAGAACCACGCTATAGCTTGTGCAGATGTTCCCGGACCAGTTACTTTGGTCCGCACCTGAGTGCGATTACTGTGTTCTCACCTGCACAAATGAACCACACCAAAGAGAAAAAGGTCCCAGGGTTCAATTAAAATGGATTAAACACTGCATATGGCAAAGCACCCAGAAAGATCAGTACAGAAATGTGAAATTTGTATTATTCCAACCTGGTGACAGTAATCGCACTGATAGGGCTTCTCTCCACTGTGCGTCCTCTTGTGTCTCTCCATATGATATTTCTGGATGAATCTCATTCCACACTCATCACATCGAAATGGCTTTTCTCCTACAGGATCAAAACGGGTTAAAGTAGTTGGAAAATAAGACATGCTACATCCATTAAACAAACATCATACGCATTTCAAAGTAAAATGACTAAATTAATATGAATATTACTATAATTATACACAAGAATGGTCAAAAACTGATTGCTGCCTAGAGATAGGTGGAGATCTGGATCCTGATTATGATTTTGGATTTCTTCTTACCTGTGTGAATTTTCTCATGTCTCTGCAACAGGTATTTTTGAATGAAACGCATGTCACACTGACTGCACTGAAAAGGCTTTTCTCCTGTAGAGGAATTTTTAGAAAAAGATAATCATGAAGGAAAAGGGGGGAAAAAAGCAAAGACCATCCATTTTCAGCACATTCAGTAGGTGTGCAAGTGTTTGTGTTACCCGTATGGATGAAGACGTGTCTCTGTAGATGGTAATTTGTTCGAAAAGCAGCGTTGCAGTGCTCACAGATGTGTGACTTTGGGTTCTGATGTCCCAGTGAGCCATCTTCATTAATGGTAAGAATCTAACAGATTAGATACATCATTTAATTCAGTGTTTACGTTCTGACATTTGGTCAACATACGACTGTCACAGTTCTAAAAAGAAAAAGAAAAAAAGTAATCAGATATGCCATTCCTCTTAGATTCTACAGAGAGAACTTGTAGCTACCTTTGCAGGAGACCGCTGCTTTCTCTTCTTCTTTTTGTGACATTCTGTAAGGTCCCTCTCCTGTTTCTTGTCCTTTTTATTGAGAATTAATGGGTCTGACAGCTTCAGTTCCTGTTTAATGTTCACCTGACAAGAATACAAATGAAAATTTAATTACATTAATACAAAAGCTGAAATCAGATGGGCCCAAGGCACAAATTAAATAAAGACTACACTAAAATACCCACTGACATTTTAGATAGTACAGCATAAAGATGAATCTTGCTCAAGAAAAAAAAAAACAGCATAAAAGGGAAGAGCAACTGACACACTTCAATATAAAAAATTATATTGCTTTAAATAAGATTTTTTTAAGCTAGAATACTCTGACATATACATAAGCTTCCAGTGATGCACATTCATATGTGTAAAGTAGATTGGACTCACAGGCACGTGTAGAGTGTACGGCAGCTTGTGAGAAAGGCGCTGAGAGAACTCCTGTTCTCCCGCTGCATTGTTCTTCACAGTCTCCTCATGAACCATAAGTTCATCATGTGAGATGAGGTTGTGCGAGGTCAGCGTCCCACCAGCCAGATCTTCATCATCATCTTCCTCGTCATCATCATCGGCAAGCAGGGGTTGATTGGCCAAGCTCTTTTCTCCAAGAGACATATCCAAGCTCCCTCCTCCTCCCCTTTTGTCCACCCCAGAGGGTGCTAAGGTTTGCGCCGAATGGTGTATGTTCACAGTCCCACATCGAATCAGGATTCCATCCAACTTGTCATCGATGTTCATCTTTCTGAGTTACTTGGTTGCAGCTGCGTGGCTCCAGAAAAACAGTTGATTGTCATGGACCTGTGCTAGTATTCTCGAGAGCTGGATATTAGTCCTCTGCTAACCTGGCTGAAGGTTGAAGGACACATAAAGACAATGTCCAAGCAAGGAATGTGATGGTGTTGGGGGATTATCCTTAGTCACAAATAAATCAGTAAAATGTGAAAGTTAACATTCCACAAACAGTGTGAAACATGTACAGGATTAAAATTGGGAAGATCATAAATCCAAAATGTATATTTCCTCTATAGTTCTCAGTGATATCAAATATTAGCTGGGGTTAATTCTGTTTTAGTTATGGCTGCATTCCTCACATCTGGCTGAGCTTAGACAGCTTAACTCTCCAAGTCGTTGGTTCCCAGCTAACTAAAGTAGAAAACAATTCAAATTTAGATTCTAATTTTAATGATTAAAGTTAGACAGCTCATGATAGAGGCACATTAAGACTACAGGAACGTTTATTATGCCTAGCAAACTAACGGTTACATACAGGCCTTGTAAACTGTATGTAGAAAGACAAAACAAAATAACAAAACGCACTAGTTTTGATAGAGAATGACCTTGTGAAGTCAGTTAACAAGTTGTACTGTTAGCTAACAGGAGCTAAGAATGCTTAATGTTTGGTGAGCAGATAAACATACACTAAAAGCCTTGCTGCATTATAAAACTATGAAAATGAGCTCCAGCTGGTGTAGCAGTGAAGAAATACACAGCGAGCTAACTACGTAGCTAAATAATCTGGCTGGATTACAGCCGAAATAATATTTGCATAACTGATATATGCCTGTACTGCAGAGTTCCGTGTCTGATACCCACGTAAACAGACTTCAGTAAATATCAAACTATTTATTTACACGAAAACATCGCTGTCAAATCGGTCTTACAAATGTCATGGCCGCTGCTCGAGGGTTATTAGATGCCTGATGTAGACGGATAAATCACCCCTGGACACGGGCTAGCTAGCTTTCTGGCTAGCAATGTTAACTGTGTCTCATCGCAGGCCTGGGAAATCAAAACAGTAGCCGGCTTTGCTAGCGTTATCCAAACCACACAAGTTGCACTTTGATGGCTAGCTTGCTAACAGCGCGACTACTTGGTTTTTACAGCAAATTAGCACACATAGCATAAAAACTCACCCGCACTGTTTTGCTGGTAATTTCCTACAGCTAGCTAAGTTAGCTAAATGTTCTTTTTCATAGCGCCAATAGCCGTATATGATCAGCATATAATCTCCATAATCTCCCTGTAAAAGTTTTCGTTGCTGCTGTGCTGTTTGGTTAGCAACTGGCTAGCTGGTAAGCTAGTCGCGACATTCCATGGCTGCATCCCAAATCGCTCTCTATTGCTCATTAAGTGCACTACCTAGGGCGTAGATGGCATGGTTACGAGAAGGAAGATGTAGTGCAGATACATAGTGAGAGGGATGCTGTTTGCCATACGACCCCTCTCTTTTCCACGATACATCCATTTGCACTGCATTGTGGGGTTTATCATTTCTATTACAGGCTGTCGGTCATATTAAAGTTCTCCAGGTGCAGAGGATTCAGTTCAGACGCGTGCACTTAGGTCATTTATTTAAACACAGACTGACTGGAGACAAAAGGGGTGGAATAATCTTTGTTTAAACATAGCCTATTATTTATTCATCGTAAAATCCACACATTACTGACCCTTGTGCAAATATAGTGTCTGGGTCCTCTTCATTCTCTTGAAAATAGTTTCCTAACTATTTGTTCTGCTGTTTGCTAGGACCCTAACCAAGTGACACATAGAGGGAAAATATGCAATGGCTTCAATGGGTATTTGTCAAATAGACTATTTATGAACACAGACTTTACAGCAATGGTGAGTCTATAATAATATACAGGTTCAGCTTGACTCTTATTCAACTCCTCTTTCAGAAAAAGCAATTATTTTTGCTAAAGAATTCCACTATTACATTAATTTCCTATATTTTTTATCCACTGCAGTGCCATAATGTCAGTACCTGTGAAATGTTGAAGAATGCACATATAATACAAACATATTATCCACAACAAATCTTGCTAGAATGTACAGATACGTAATGAAAATACTTAAACTTTAAAAAGCTCTCTTAAACATGGAAGAAAAAACCTGAAAGACTTTCATATACTGAAATCTTACGAATTGTGTTTCATTTTTTATATATATATATATATATATATATATATATATATATATATATATATATACTCCAGTTTGAGAAGTTCCAGCAATATTAAAACCAAATTGGAAGGTCATGTATGTAACCCTGGCTGAACAACTAAGTGGAGGACCGCCAATATGGTTTTCCTTCCGAACTAATGGAGTATATCTGTTTGGCCATCACCTCATGTGGGTAGCTTATAAAAACAGCCCAAGTGAACCAGGTGGTCTGGCAGAGCTCTACTTTTCTGTAGGACTACAGTTAGATACATTTCTTTCAGTTTTACTTCCTTATATTCCAGACTGACAAGGCAGTTTCCTTTGGAACTAGTCAGGGTTCATAACATAAAGCAACTTGCCAGACAATAACAGACTGCACTCAAATAGTGTCAACACCATACTTGAGGATGACAATCATTGGTACTGCTCCATACAGAGGATAAGAATCACAAAGAAGCACTGATATTGTTCTTTATTGAGTACGAGAATCACTCAAGCGCTGATATTTTTCTTTACTGAGGAAGAGAATCATTCAAGCGCTGATATTGTTCTTCATTGAGGATGAGAATCACTCAAGCGCTGATCTTGTTCTTTATTGAGGATTAGAATCACTCAAGTGCTGATCTTGTTCTTTATTGAGGATGAGAATCACTCAGAGCACATGGGGTGGGATGAAGCAACGTTTAATCTGTAAACTCTGGTGAAGGTAGACTGAGCACCATGTTGCAATCATCCAAAATTCCTGCCAGGGATATTTGTCCTGCATTAGAACATTCCTGTGCCATCACTACCTTTGCCCAATGGGATAACCTGTCTTTAGCAGGATCCCCTTACAGCACACAATAGCTGGTCAGTGACCCTTTAGTACTAAGCTGCTTAGAATTCTGACTCATTGCCTGTTGCATTGGCTCTAACAGCTCTTACATTTACCTCTCTCCTGCTGTTGACTCCTCTTCTTTTCGAAAGTTGAAAAGTACGCACTCTTCTCGGTCTGGGGGCTGAGCAGCAAATCTTCACAGCAGAGAAGCATACATTTTTTTTCTTCAATCTTTTACTTCATTCCTTGAGGCGATTGCACAGCATCAGAGGAACAATAATAAAGTCAGAGGTACTGACATAGCCTGAAAGCCTCATTCATCACTATGTGGCAGTTAGGCCAAGGCTTTAGAAGTGCTTGCTGGAGATGCTCCAGTCCCAAACAATTTGGCTACTGGTCATTGTCCATCATCCTGACCATGCTTCCACCGCTGCCTAGCAAAGAAACAGATCACCCTGCCCTAAAATACAAGGCATCTGGAAAGTTGAAGAAAACTTCAACAATTCAACAAATTATGAATTTCTTAATTCATGAAATCAGTTACTCGGCTCCTGCAGCACCCAACAATTCAGTTTTAAGAACAACAAAATAAGCAATAAGCAAAAATTTGGGTTCATTAATTAGTACCTTGAATCCACTTCCTCAGCTTCGGCAAGACGAGAATTGGAAAAAGAAAGAGTGTGATGTAGTAAGGTCCTTTTATATGCTACCCACATGGGTCTCAGTCATGGCACAATTTGACAACTTTGCTGTTGGTACTTTGCTAGGAAACAAGCACATGCGAATGCTCCACTAGTTCCTGGATGACTACTTCCTTAGGAATCACAGTAAGGACCTAGATTTCATTAGAACTTTTCCCTCTTTATGCTTTACTTTCATTTAAATTCATTGCAAACTAATGTTATATTAGATGTTACAAAGGCTCATTCTGTTAGTTGTAGACAGTTTAGACTAGAATCCAAAAAAAAAAAAAGCCCACAAGAGGGCAGCATTTATTCAATCTTTCTCTTAAAAACAACCCGATCCACTTTATATGTACTGAATTATATGTAAATAAAACATATTCAGTGAAAATATTCATTTCAAATTCTGCTTTACATTTATAACAATGCCTTCACTGGGCAAAGTCAGATCTTTTGAAATTCATTACATATTATGAAAAATGTAAGTTAATTAAATGTGTACCTACACAATTAGCCAGGACAGTTTCAAAAGTTTTGTGCAAGTGTGCTGCTCCAGTTTGTGTGTGTGTGTGTGTGTGTGTGTGTGTGTGTGTGTGTGTGTGTGTCTTTTCCAATGATCCATACATCTCAAAATCTGCCATAGGCCACATGAACTCATTATAATAGAGACAAATTTCAAATCATGTTTTTCTGTGGACTAGGGTGAAAATTCTCTCCACATTCCCCAAAAGCAAACTACAATATAGTTGTAAAGTCAAGTTTAGAATTACAAAAACATAATGTAAAAAAAAAAAATGTATAAATGCATAAATTCATGATATAAATAGAAATCCAAAACATCAAATATTAGAAAATTCCAAGTTTATTAGTGTATGCACAATAAATTTTCAAACAGCAATTTATTCTACAATTATTTCCCATATATGTAGTGAAAAATTATCATCTCAACATTTTTCTACCATAAAATTGACCTAGGAGTTGGAGTTGGCTGGGCTCAGATACACACAACAGTTAAATGAGGAAATTATTATATCCCCTTTTCTTGCTTGAACTTCCTGTTCCTCCAGCCTGATTTATATCACTGACCAACCCATTCATAGTAGAAGCTGCTGCCAAAAAAAAAAATTAAAATTAAAAAAAAAATATTAAAAAAAAAAAAAAAAGGCAACATAAGGTTTTGGATAAGGTATAAACAGCAGGCATGCATATTTCCTATTAACTGAAGCATAAAAAGGGTGTGGGTGAGCAGTTATAAACAGTTTGTGTGGAAACAGTGCGATCTGCAGATAGTGCTAATGATGAGTATACAGTATGTGAGGATAAGCATCAGCTGAAGGCCATGTGAGCACAGCTATAACAGACATCAATAAGCCTGCTTGCTTTACTTCCAATGGGAAATCTGACCCCTTGTTGTCCTCGGTACATGTAATACAAGTTAGGTTTACATGTGTTTCCATATGCTCAGAGGAATTATAATGGAATGCTCCTGTATTGACCCTCCTTAATCTTCTCTTAATCTTTACATTTGTTTAGAAATTACTTTCCACCACCAACTGTTACAAGTGAATCTCTTTTACAGCAAATATTTGACACGACTGTACTGCCGTTTCAAAATATATAAAATGTACAAAAAGGGAGGGATTTTAACATCAATTTCTGCATGAAAAACTGTAATTGTAAACTAATTAAAAAAAGAAAGAAAGAAAGAAAGAAAGAAAGAAAGAAAGAAAGAAAAAAAGAAAGAAAGAAAGAAAAAAATGTTACGTTGTTATAATTTCACCAAAAATTCCATCAGTCCATTCCCTGTGATAGGCATAAAATTATTTACACACATCTTATTATTGGCAAAAAAAAATGATTCTTTGAACGAAGAGTTTGGATATTTAATGAGTCGATACTCAGTATGGCAATATGTTATACTCCAGACCAGTAAACATTATTTTAAATAAATAGAATAATAATTTCTACCCTTTCTGCTTGTGTTAAGATTTTCAAAATATAATGAAACTGTTGTCATTTAATTGATGTAGTAAAGAAGAATCACAAATTTAAAAGTTTCTTTGCCTCCAACACCCCTAGGATTGTGCTTAGGGCTCACACATACCCTCTGCAAGAGTGCTGATCTTGGATCAGTTTGGTCCATCCACTTGTATTCACTGGGAGATCAATGATTAAAAACTGATCCGATATCAGCACTCTTACCCTGAGAAGTTTGTACAGCTGTGTGCTGGAACTTGGCTTGAGGCACAACTCACATCTTGCTGAAGCACTCCTTAGCGTTATTCCACACTTGAATTCCCTACAGAGGAAAAAAAGTCGGTGGTTTGGAAGTAATGAGATGCCACTTAATTAGAGGTTAAAGCCACAATCATTTGTAGACTGTTTGCATATATTGCCACTGAGCCTTGGAGGTTACATCATTTCCAAATACGATGGCTCCATTTTCTCTCATTTGGAGCCAAAACAGGACACGCTGTTGCGCTACTAGATTTTGAAAGTAATGAAAATGTGAATAATTCATTCAAAGAGTTGACCTATTTATTTCCTTCTCCCGCATTCTGTCTATAATGTAATTTTATACAAACTTACGTTACTTAAAAAATAAATATATAATAAAATATGCTACTCACCTTTTTACACATGCTGATCTGCATGATGGCGTAACTGATGAGAGCTTCTCTGAGGTCACGGTCTTTCTGCTCTTTGAATCTCTCAATGTCCACCCAAGCATTCTTCACAAACTCTCTGCAAATAAAGCACATGCTGACTTCAGGTCTCGTGCAGATGTACGCATTACGAGTAAAGCTTATCTAGGATTTATTGCTGAGAAGCAGAAGAAGAGTGTGTACAGACCTTTCCCAACTGTCAACAGTGTGCAAAATTAAATATGAAATTAAAAAGCACCTTGCTAACTGAAAAAAACAAAAACAAATCTCAAACGAACTCTACAGGGCTTTTAATAAACCGAGTTCCTGAAGATAAGAGCATGGGAGGGCTTGTACTATAATTCCACTCATAGCCGGGTTATTAAGACAGACATGGGAAAAGAGAAGAATGCTCACTCGCACTCAGTGTTTCTCTCCTTCACGACCTCCTCTCCCTCCTCAATCTGGGTCTCCAGAGTTTTCAGCTTAGCCTCCCTCTGCTCGGGAGTCTCCTGGCCAAACAACTTACTGGTCATCCCCTTGAGAGAGAAAGTCCGTATTGTCTGCAACAGGATCAAAAACAATGTGTATTTTAAAAATATACATGTATATTAATATACACTGTATGTATAAGAAAACATGTATTAAAATGTGCTTTAAAAAGACCGTTTCGGTATACCCATCTCACCTTCCAGCATATTGTAGTATAATAATCACTTTACACCCTATTTTAGCACAGTGAAATACTTCCTCTTATTTCCAGTTACTCATACTGGACAGTTGAAGACTGGAGAGAGAGAGAGAAAAAAAAAGGTGATTTTTCCCCCCCCTAATCTTCAAGTGTCCAGTTTTGGTGAGCCTGTGCCCGTTATAGCCTCAGATTCCTGTTCTTGGCTATCAGGAGAAGGAACCCAATGAAGTCTTCTGCTGTTGTAGATCATCCACCTCAAGGTTCTTTGTTTTCTGCATGCTGAGATGCTTTTCTGCTCACCACGGTTGTAAAGAGTGATTATTTGAGTTAATACGTCCTTCCTGGCAACTCGAACCTGCCACTTTCCTCTGATATCTCTTATCAACAAGGCGTTTCCAGCCACAGAACTGTTGCTCACTCTATGTTTTTTGCTTTTCAAGTTCCTGACCTGTATCTGGAATGATTTTATGCATTGTTCTGCTGCCACATGATTGGCTGATTAGATAACTGCATGAATGTGCAGGGATACAGGTGTTCCTAATAAAGTGGATGGTGAATGTGTTTGTGTGTGTACGAGACGTACATGGCGCTTAAAATTCCAGCACCCCTACTGTAAAATGCCTTCCTGTGGCCCTGAGGTTAAGGCATTCATTGCACCAGGAACTGTTCTTGTCTACTTTCCTGTAGTACAGTTGGACTCTAACCTCCACATGTTTATGCACTCCCTTTTCACTCTCTGTGCATCAAGAAGCCAGTCAAACTTGGCCAGTCATCTTCCTGTTTCCTGTCCTTTTTCTTTGTATTTTTTGGTAGTCATAATCATTATGACTTTATGATGTAATATTGTCCAGAGTATTGAAAATAAACACCAAATTGTTCATGACTTTTGGGTAGCGATTTTCTATACCCAGTCCTAGTAAATGCTAAATAAACTTTCACTTGACTTGACAGCAGTTTTGTTTACTCCTAGTACTAATTGGTGGAACATATTCATAATGAAAACTCATCTTTCAGACCTGTGAGAAAACTTTGCCTCTTAGTTTACTTTGCATTTCTTAGTCGCAAACATTTTTGAGCAGGTTACTGAATACAAAAATCTTCACGAATAAGTCACTGGTTCCAAAAAGTTGTGATGTGGCTGATTTCTCTAGTCTGAGGCAGAAAAGCAAACAGCTAGGCCTGCAAGGGGAATCCCTATGCTACAGCTCACAGCAATGTGTTGACACTGCTAGCCAGTGCAGTTTTTTTTTTTTCCCCCTCCCCTCTAAGTTGATGGAGACTCACCCCAGTAGCCAGTTCCTCCCGCTGTTGCTTCTTGGAGGCCAGATCCTGGGCAGCCATCTCCAGTTCAAACTGACAAAGCTCGTGCTTCCTGCACACGGCCCTGCACAAAGCCAAGTCAACAAACAAAATGAAGAAAAACAGCTAAATGGTGCAGATTTGCAGAGATTATTTAAAAAAAAATACTGGACATTAAAAAGAAACATTTTCTTCTATCATATTTTTAAACTGAGCCAGAAAGTGTTCAATTTAAGCTGTATGAGGTGCCCTGCCATCACCTTTATACCCTTTCATCATCAGATTGAAATAGACAATGTGTGAGGGAACCTCCTGAAAATCTTTCAGTGCTGCTCTGATGAGCTCCTTGCCCGCTAATCCAACACATCTGGATCTGAAACTACACACTGGTAACTATGCAAGGGTAGCAGATCTTTAAGAGCAGCACTGATCACTCTTCATTTTTCATCCACCAAGCTTCCAGGTTTTACTGTCTGTCCGACAAGGGATAGTGATCCATGATCGACTGCTGCACACAACTACTGCTTACGGACATGTACGGCTGCTGATCGTATATGGGAGAGATAGTCTTATATGAAATGCTTGATTCAGGTGCGTAACGAACTGATATTCAGAGATATTATCATTTTGGGACAAAGAACAATTTGCTTACAAGAAAAAGACCTGATATTAAAATGCTTTGGACTCAAGAGAATTACAATAAGAGATGCATTACTTTTAACACAAGAGTTTTTATTCTGGATACACTAAACCTTAAAGCATCAGTGTAGAAAAGGTATTCCTTCAGCTGGTCAGCATAGTGTTCCTCCTCCTCCAGTATGTCATCGACGGAAGCAGCATACCTGCCAAGAGATAAATGTTTCATTTGTTCAAGTGCGCCATAAACAGAAGACACAAACATGCAAAGGCAACAAATCAAAAACGTGCTTTCAATGTGGTCCAGGAATAGTGAAAAGTGTGTGAATCTTTGGAAGTTAACATTAACCGCTGTCATTCTTTTCATTTACTCTATAAACAGAAGTTTTAATTCAAACAAAGCAGAGAGCACAGAACAGCACATAAGAAAAACAACAATAAACTGATGTTTTAACCACATTCCAATCTACTTCACTACAAGGACAATGTTGACCATAAGAAACAACATTATGGGGACTGAGGACACATCAAGATGATGACAATCAAGGGAGTTTGACTAAAGAAACATGATCCAGGGTGCCCTAAAAGCCTTCAAATAAGCCTGATGACTGACAGACTGTTTCCATCTCTAACAAGCTGACTGGCAGTTGCCTGAGTGCTGCATGGATGACCTCTGACCCCCACAGCTGAGTGCTGCAATCTGGAAGCCATCAGAGGGAGGGGGGGGAGGAAAAAAAAAAATAAATGCAACCTAGACCAACAGTCAAGAGCTGAGGACTGGCAAGAGTCATGAGCAAAGAGTGATTTCTTGAGAGATGCTCTAACATCTAGTCAAAGGTGCAAAAACTTTGCAAACTTTACTGCCCATGGAAGCTGCACAAACATTAGCTGACGGCCAGCCAAAGTGAAATGCAACTCTCCCAAGGGCTCACTTTCCCAGTTACGTGTTACAGGGGTCAGGGAGGGGAGGGGAGGAAAAGCCTTTCTGGAAACCTGAGCATTTTCAAATCAATCCTACAAATGTGTTTTACAGCTCTGGACAGAGAATCAGATTAGCATGCTGCAGGGCATCATTCAAAACTGTTGCAACTAATCCTTTGAAAGTCGCTCATAAAAGTACCGGCAACTCCCTACTAAAACGGAAGTAGTGTGTGTGTGCAAAATAAACTCACGCATCCATGTGATGTCCTGCACTCTGCAGTCCATCCCCCATCTCTTTCTCAATGGCGCTCCACTCACTGTCCAGACCAAACAAGTAACAACACAGACAATCATCTGATATTATATATTACATAAACCTGAGAACCTGGTTTTTACAAGAAAATTGAACTCTTAACAAGATTTAAGATTTAACTCTTCAAATGGCCCTAAAAACATAACTTTTAATAGCACTGAACATCTTAAAGAAACATACAGTAATTTGGTTCATTATTCAGATTCATTACTCAGACTGCTTTAAGATGACTGTATAAGTAAATAAGCCTATTTAAAAGTTTACACTGAACATAAAACAGATCACACATGATGAGTAGCATGAAGTGTCTTAATAAACCAGGCAAAAAACATGCAGTATCCACTCCGCTGTTGTATCATATGCAAGAAGCCCACCTGAAGACTCTGCCGTAATTTCCATGCACTTTGTAGACGCCATAAAGACGGTCAGCCACTCTCTAAGTGAAGAGTTGATTTTGGTTATTTTGGTTAAAGTCAACTGAAAGTTTAATCTTGTCATTTAAATGAACATCCGAGTAGAACATTCAAACAAAGTCAATGTGAAAAAATACTTGATGTTGTGGCACATAGTGAGGGAAATCTGGATGACTGATAACATTAGTGCGTGTCACAGTCATGTTAAGATATAACACAGTGGACTGGGCAGCCAATGTGATGGACATATTATAAGGCCTTAACAGAGCTTTTCCACCAGACTGTGGGGTACTATTACTCATGTGAATACAGAACTATCCATACTCTGAATGAGTACACTCTATGGCCAAAAGTTTGTGGACACCAGACCATCATACCCATATGGGCTTTTTGAACTTCCCATTTCAGATTTACTCCTCACTTTGCTGTTATAGTAACCTCCACTCTTCTGGGAAAGCTTTGCACTAGATTTTGGAGCATGGCTGTGGAAATTTGTGCTCATTCAGCCACACGAGCAGTCGTGAGGTCAGTCACTGATGTCTGGTGAGGAGGCCTGGTGCACAGTCATACATGTGTGTGCTTCCAGCTTTGTGGGGAAGAACCCCATATGGGATTGATGGTCAAGTGTCAACAAACTTTTGGCCATATAGTGTACTCCTGTCCTTTATCATAACATGTTGACATCATTTCCTACTCAAACAATAAACACTAACAATACTAACACTAACAATTAACTCTGACTTAACTTTGCATGAAACCAATTTTTTTAGTGAAAGAGACATAACACAGCCAACCAAACAAACCTTTCTGTGTTTTCTGTTGCATTCAGTGGGACTCAGAGACCACTACTGAAGATTGCTGTTCAGTATGGGAGAAAACCGAACCTATTGATTCTAAGGTTATAAAGAGTAGGCCACTATATTAAGTTATAAATGGTGGTTATACAACTTGAGTGATGCTTTATGAGTGATCTGTGTCAAACGCATTTGTCCAATCTATGTTCTGCACTACTTCTAACTCCTCTGACATGTCCCTGTCCCTGGGCAAGGCAATGGAAATAAAGACAAATGTGAAATTACAGATTTCGTACTATAATGTGATGCACTCTCTGGTGGAAAATCTCTATAAATTCATGCTGATATCCATGTCTCAGTTTAGTGAAAGCTAGTCTGCATTTCCAAAATATGCTTCTACTTGTGAGCACATTTTATCTGAGTAACTATAGATGGAAGTTCTTGCCAAGCCTGTGAGTATTTCTTTAAGGAAACTTTCCTCACTGTGTGAAAACTATTAATTTCCTTTGCAATAAATCACAAAATAGCTTTTTTTCCCCATCCAAATTCAAAAACGCTCATGCTTTTCTCAAACACTCTGAAAATGGTTGAATGTAAGTTGAATGTATCAGAGTTACTGTTACGTATTAGGCAGGAGAGGTTCACGATTTTGGCATCTTCGTGTCTTTTTGGCAGATATCTCAAGTAGCTTCATTTAAATTCATTTAAAAAAAATAATTTCAGTATTCTTCTTCTTACCAAGTCAGTAATGCTGTATAGCTTAACTGCTGCACTGTTTCACTTCTCAAGTGCACATACGGTAATTTTCATTAATGCTCATGCAAAATTAAGCAGCATCAAGACTGCAGTCATCATGACTGCAATATTATCAAAACCGCCAAGCCTAACAGAGAGGCAGTGTTTAGTAGGTAGTGTTTTGTAGTATGTGTGTGTGGCAGCTGTTAGTACTCACTGCTCGCACACGCAGCAGCTGTGATATAACAGACTGGAGCTCATCTCCATAGTGCTTCATATCTGCAAACCTCCTGAGAGAGAGAGAGAGAGAGAGAGAGAGAGAGAGAGAGAGAGAGAGAGACACTCATATATAATCTGATGTGACACTCCTAGAATCTTTAGCTTAAAAAATACAGTAGAACTTAGGGGGATGACTACTTAGAAAAGGGTCAAAACATCAATTTGTACATCACTTACTTGTCAGGATTCTTCACCCTGAACGTAGCGTTTAAAGCCTTCAACCTCGAATCTGCCTGGAAAAAGTAGAAAGAATTAGAGTACTTGGGATGTGTTTGTGCACCTGTTTGTTAAAGGCTACAACACACCCTTCAAAGGAATGCTACTAACATCCACGCACTTACAAATATACATAATCACGTGAAAAAAACAACACTGCTGCTCTCTCTGACTTGATCCTGACTCCTCAAACAGACTTGCTGCGGTTGTTTATATAAACCTGCTTATACTGATAAAAGAGTCTTCACTTTAGTAGCATTTAATTGCCTGGTGTCATTACACTTTTATATTTGCAGCCATGCTCAGAGAAATTGCAGAGTAATGATGCTTATTAAGCCAAGATCACATCACTGTTGTGTATCAAATTATTATTAGAAACGCATGGTGAAGAGATACATGGTCAAATAATGCAGTTACACAGATTATAAAGGGTCTCAGAGAGGGCATGAGAACAAATAGGCATGAATCACAAATGTAATACCTTTGCCTGAAATCCAGTCTCAAATACAACTTCCTTCCAACACTGTTCCTGTGGGGCAGAGAGGAAGCAGTTTTGACATTGACAAAAACCATCATGGCCATAAGAGCACATAGTAATACACTGTGATAACGTAACCAACAGATCAAATTCTGTTGTGGAAACAAAACAACTTTAAAACAGAGAGAGAGAGACAAACACTGACATGTTTTTATGTTTAAATCCTTTCAGTGCAATTAATGAGTACACAGAGTGCTCAAATTATCCTCCCATTTTCATAGAGTTCATGCTCTATTCTTCAAACAAAGAGGGAACTAAAAAAAAGTAAAAATCTGAATTAGTATTAAACTCATGACTGGCAAGTCATCATCATGGTCTCATTCATTCATCCGGTTTATCCTGGTCAGGGTCGTGGACCGGAAACATATTCCAGGAACACTGGG
>CM074949.1:19523772-19554722 GCA_037577455.1 Pangasius macronema
AACTCAGAAACTTGTTCAGCTGATTAACCGCAAACATCAGGCTTTATTTATGCCTATAATAACAATAATAATAATAACAACAATAAAAATAGACAATAATCATCCTATATTATTATTATTATTATTATTATTATTATTATTATTGTTGTTGTTGTTGTTGTTGTTGTTGTTATTATTATTATTATTATTATTAATATTAATATTATTATTATATGTTTTTCAATTACAGAGCAATAGATTAGAAGTTATTATTATGAGACTCCTAATCTAAGGCTCTGTAATTTAAAACATATAATCTGGACATCAATTTTAATTAAACTAGAAAAATTTAACATTTTAATCGAACTGGGAAATGTGCTAATTATAGGATATAATAATATTTGATCTCTCTCTCTCTCTCTCTCTCTCTCTCTCTGTCTATCTATCTGTGTGTGTGTGTGTGTGTGTGCGGCTAAGACGCACTGACTTTAGCATGAATTAAACCAACATTTATTTTATTTCTTTGCTTCAGCAGTTCATTCTGTGCTGGCAAAGACAACCACACCACTGTGTCTATTCACACTGTTGTCTACTACGTGCCTTTTGACTGTTTAATCTCTAGGATGTATTATTTTGCTCGTTCAGAGGGAAGGACCCGGCAGAGCTCGCACTCACCATGTTGAAGTGATCAGTCTATAGGCCTATTCTATAACAATAAGCCTATACAAGTCGAAATTCTTGGTACAGTATTCAATAATTTGATCTTTTAAGCTTTTATCTTGTGTTGATAAAGCTTATTAGTGGATTGATAGGCTCTTGAACAGACCACTGGTCTGCATGAATAAACTGCAGTTCCTGGGCGGGCCGCTTGCCACAGCTGGATTGAAAACATCTGGATCCGCCTCCGAGGCCAGAAACGCGTCGGTCCGAGCGGTTCAGCTCTTCCAGCTCTTACAGGACAGCCTCTAAAACTTCTATACATGCGAACTTTCCTTTGTCTCTGACAGCGGGGAAGGTCAACGAAGAGTCTTACTGACTTCAGATTGTGTCTGGGGGAGAACTATGGAGATCAGGGGCTGGAGATTCACGCCTTTCACATGCGTCCTTCTGTCGCTCCGTGAGTAGAAAAGCAGAGTTTCTTATAGCCATCTTCACTTTCTTTTGTGTTCATATTATCTGCAGCCAGCGACATACGAGTCGAGAGACTGTCTCCGTCCAAAACTGCACACATACTACCATACCAAACAGCACAGAGACTCTTACATTAGTCTGACAGTACAGCAGTGTGAAGCTTTAGATAGCTATAAGACTTGATTTGCATTTAGTTGGCTGCAAATAATTAACATGGCGGCGTAGTATTTATGAAATACTTTTAGTACTATTTTGATGTGCTGCTTAGAATTATGTTGACATGAGGCACTGGACTTCTCATTTGAAGCTGATCATAAAAAAAAATAATAATAAAAAATAAACATTTGTCCTTACATCTAGTCAAGTTTGAGGCTGAAATGTGAGAACTTTAGAACTGAGTAAGAAATATCTCTTCTGTTCAGGACAGGAATAATCTGTGAAAAAGTGATCATAAATGTGTATTTAACACCATTGTTGGATATCAAAAGCATGTGTGGGAAAGAATTTATGAATCCATCCTATAACAGCTTCCATATCGTTAGCCTCATAGCATAATTGCCCAAGTCATATTTGGTCAAACATGACTTAAGCAATTATGGTATCAGGCTAACGATATATTATAGATATAGATAAGCAATCTTTTTTTTTTTTTTTTTGGCTACAAGAAATGCAACAAAATTTTCATTTTCATAGTCTTTTCCTGTTCAACCACATGTCACAGTTTGAACTATGTATACTTTTAACAGCCAAGCAAGGGAGAAATGATTAAAAACACACAAGCAATCAAAAAACATATATTTCCTTATGGGTGAAGGTAGATCATACTAAGGATATAATCAGGAATGTCTCTACAGATCTTTATATGATTTTTTAAATGTGTGATTTAACATAAAAATTAAGTACAATAAACCTCTTGGAATATAAAAATATTCCATAAAAAAGAACACAATCAGTTCAGTCTTTCTACGCTTTAATTTGCATTTGTTTATCTTAAACAGGCTGTCATAGTTTAATATTAAGCATTGCAACAAGATGTATGTTGATTAACTGATTAGCTTGTTGTAACAGCTGTATACTCTAAATAATATTTAAGAACAGGATTTATTCTGTGAAGACAAAGAAAAATGTAATCTACTGTGTCCATATAAGCTGTCACTGTAAAATTCAGAGGAAATTTCTATCATGAAATCTATCTTGAGACTCCAAATGATCTTTGCTCTATAGCAGAGGCTTCCTTAAATGGTTGTGTTTGAGCAAACAGTATTAGTTTTAACAGCAGTTAAAATCATCCCAGTGTTTTTGAAGAGAACAAAACGATAAGCTCTTCATTTATTCACACAGCCCTCCAACTGTTGTTGACAACGGTGCCTAATGAAGATAAATTAGGTAATTATGGAGGAAGACAGAGGGCACATGTGATAAACTGGTGCCAACTCTAATGAATTTAAACAACACACAGAGAGACAAAAGACACAGAGAGTGTGATGTGACAGTCTCTTCTCAGCCCTGCCATCATCGTTTCACACAATGCTCAAATTGTCCCAGTTACAGCAAAGAATAAGATGCTGAAGGGCTCTAAGTCACCCCATTCTCAGAAGAGCTGAGATGACAAAGACAGGGACTGTAATCTTTCTCTCCTCTGCATCCAAAAAGTGCCTTTCTTGTGTGGTAGCAAAACCTGGAGCAGAGAATCCAAGTGATCATAAGCAGGATAAACAGATATTTATTGTTTGGCATGAGATAATAGGTATTGAATTGGCAGTTGTAAGAACAGTCTCAAAATTAATTTAATAATTAATTTCTCTCTCATGATCTTGGAAGAGATCATAAGTTCATAAGTTCACATTTTGCTCCAAAATACATTGGATCATATTTGGCCCTGGAGCTTTAGAGGAAATCTTGAAGACATCTGTATATCATATGCATGTGACAGAGCCAGCAAGTGATGTTTTGATTATGCTGTTATTAATTTATTCACAAAATGCTTTCAAGGCTATTGAATGGAGGTCATCATGCCACACTGTGGTAGAATGTGATTACTGCACTTTCAGAAGAATGTGCTTGAAAAGTTCCCGAGCTGTATTAAACAGTTTAGTGTGTTTCATTTTCTAGCACACATCCTGTTCATCTCAGAAGATAAGTATCAGGCCATCCAGTTTGTTGAATCAGGTGCAATGGAGAAATTGTGCAATAGTGAGAGCAAGGCTGTAAACCAAAAAAATCTCTTCTAACTTTCAGTGCCTTAACACATTATTGTGCGTGATCTCTTGGCAGATCTGTGTTGTTTGTTTAAAGGAGTGGCATTGTGCTATTCTAAATATTAATATACTGCATTGGTGTAGGCGGTGAACTGTAAGTGTAGAATAAGGAAGAAAAGTGTGTTTGACTGCAAACCAAACAACTACAGGCTAATATCTCAGGGCCTCCTGTGAGCATGTGGCCTTTGGATTTCCCATAAGTACAGAGGGGTTGTTCTTCAAACTTGGCCAGAGTGAACACTTATGGCTTTAATTTATTTCTGGAGCAGTCAACTGCTGATTTTAATTACTTTATAGTTTGGGGGGGAGGGGTTAAATTTTTTTTTTCATTTAAATTTTTTTTCTTAACCAGTTTCTTAGTTTTCTTTCTTTCTTTCTTTCTTTCTTTCTTTCTTTCTTTCTTTCTTTCTTTCTTTCTTTCTTTCTTTCTCACTCACTTGTGTATTTTGATGGTTGGCATCAGTGAACATCTGGAAGCCTTTGTGAAATATCAGCACTGCTTCTTTTCATGTTTACTCAGTCCTATTAGATCACCACGCTCTCTGAGTGAAACAAGCTCACCCGTCATCTGGTTTCAATCAACAATTAATATTGTTGTGATGTGGCAGCATAAGGATAGCGGAAGGAAGATGCGTGGGAAGGAATGCTCCCCACACCCGACATAACACAGGCACTCGGAACCCCTCCACCCTAAAAGCACACATACACACACACACTGACAACTAAACCAAACCTATTCCAACACACTGTATACAATGTATATCATCCAAATCCACTTAGCTCTCTGTAGTCTCCAGATGGGGTGTAGCACTTCCAAAAAAGGGTTGTATCTTAATAATCCTGATTGCAACTGCTCACTGTTATCATCTGTTATCATTTTCATTATGATAGTAATATTACGAAATGTACTGCACTATAAAAATGCAATTACATTTGTGATTTGTAGATTTTTTAAAATTTCTATTGATATTGAAAATTTCTTTTTATTGAATATTATCAGTATTATGCTAGTATTAACAACTGTGCTGGTGGTGCTGATTTGTTTTAAGGGCTTTTGGGTACAATTAAGTCAGTGTTATAAATTATACATTATAAAGATTTAAATAAGCATTCACACACACACACACATACACACACGCACACACACACACACACACAGTGGATTCAGAGCTTATCCAGGGAACACTGGGCATGAGCCAGGAATGAATCCTGTTTAACACTATTTTTCACCTAGAGGCAGTATTTTGAAATACTGGTTCTCAGCACCCCACAATTAATATTTGGTGAAACCTGTACTGGAGAGAATAGCAGCCCTGAGCCTCTGTCTCTGATGTCTAACAGCATGTAGAGGATTTTAGACTCATTCATATAGAATATTTCAAGCTCCTTTTAATTCTTATATTTGCTTGTGTGGACTAATTCAGGCTACATGTTTTCATTTTGTTCAAATTATGTATTTATGTTATTGCCTTTGACCATATTCTGATTCCCTGTGGTATAAATATATCTCTGAGTGTGTAATCTCGTATGACATGATGAATATGTCACTAAAATATTTCAGACAAATGGAAATTGTAAGCTTTATGAAAATTCAGTTTTTTATTGCAGCCAAACACATTTCCTTTTTCAGCGCTGCCTAAAATTATACCACATATGTTTTTAAAAATAACCTACTATGTCAATAATTCTTGACTGAATATCTCTGTAAGTATGAAAGCGTTGTGTACTAAATTGCTAACTCTTTATTTGTGCACATTTTTAGTATTTCAGGCCCGTGCTTTCACTCACATAACAACTAACCTTTGTAAGTGGTGTGACCAGTCCAGTCCTGTGTGTGAGGACAACATCTGCATGAGCAACTGCAACTTCAGCTCCTTTTGTACCCATGCTGAGGAGGTCTGTGTGGCTATATGGTAAGTCTGGCCTATGCCACTTTTTATTTATAGAATGCAACGTCACTAAGTCAAGCCACCACTGGTTCCTGCTGTGTTGGGGTGTGAGTGGGCCATGGCTGACTCTGGAGACGCGGTTGAATTCTCGGATGCTGTGTATGATTCATATCATCCCACAGCCACAGGCCCCAAGTCTCAAGTCTAACTTGTTTGTCTCACACAAATGTAGGTATTATAGAGACGTGAATAACTTATACATAGTACAACCTTGAAATCAAGTTATATATTGTGACGTCTTAAATCTTTAGATTGGCATCAGACTGTGTATTAAAAATGTATATGAGGATAATATATTTTTTTAAAGTAGCTACAATATGAGCATTAACATGACTACTTTTAGCTGAGCTATGCCTCTCTGGACCATTGCTATGATAATAGACTCTGTTTTTAAAGATTTCCGCTAAACTAGTTCCGCCCAGTTTGGCACCCAAGGAATTTTTTTCTGGGAAGTTTATAGAACTGACCTCTGATTGACCGTGTAGTAGAATCTGGCTGTGTAGCGAGAGATAGCCAGCACTCAGGGGAGCACAGAAAAAAACATGGCTTGAATAAAAGAGTCAGATAAAAACTCCTCATGAATACAGGATGAATAACAAACACATTTATAACCTTCAGAAAAGAGCTGACTTTGGCAAGAAGTACAAAGAAAACTCCAGAGCAGGGATTCCCTGATCACTTGTTATTCATATTTTTTGCTGTCAAAGAACATTCCTATGTTTAATAAAAGGTCTGTTTGTCTATCTTATATACATTAAACCTAGAAGAACCTTGGATTCTCAAACATTCAGCTGTGTCTTGTAACCTCTTTATTTATGTGTGTATGTGCCTGCTTTTCACAGAAAGAAGCTAAACTAAACACATTCTTAATTTTATACCTCACTGTATTTATCAAATTAATTTACCCTTATACTTCAAAATCTTTTTTGTTTTAATTTTATATTCAACCCATGATCATTCCAGCAGTAAAATAAATTATATTGATAATAAAAATGCACACACGCACACACACACACACACACACACACACACACACACACACACACACACACACACACACACACACACACACACACTTGCCTTTAATAAGGGGTGGACCTCTTCCTTCAAACAACTCCAACTGCCCGAATCCTTTCAGACATTGCTTTTATTTGTTTAACAGCTGTTATTCATATATCCCCAATAAATACAAATAATCATGGTTTAAATTTGTGAGAACAGGTACCATTGTATAATATTATAAGATTTGAGTATAGTATCTATGATAAACCAAGATTCTGAAACATTCAACTGTGACTCATAGCCCTTTTAGTTATGTATGTATGTATGTATGTATGTATGTATGTATGTATGTGTATGTTGTTCACAGGAAGAAGGAGAATGAGAGTGTGACCGTGCAGACTCTATGCCATAATCCTCAACATGTACTGGAGAACATCGTGCTGTCTAACACCAGCTCCACAGAATGTGTAATGCTTCCAGTGCCCTCTGAGAACAGTATGCTGCTTCTCTGCAGCTGTATCAGGGAGCATGACTGCAATGACAGGCTCATCTTTGAGAAGGGAGCAAATGGTAATACTACTACTACTACTACTACTACTACTACTAATAATAATAATAATATTAGATACTTTAAGTGTATCTTTTCCCCATAAAATTGCTTAACCACACAAAGAAAGAAAAATAGGTGCTGACATTCTGTAAACATTTCTCTTTAGGGTTCTCAAGGCTAAGGAGTAAAGATGTGATTCCAGTAGTGGTGATAAGCCTGGTTCCTCCACTCCTAGTAGCTGTGATTGCTACAATTGCATTCTACCTCTACCGCACACGCCACCTCAGCAAACAACCCAAAGACTGGGCACCAAAGCGCACACATTACCAGTCACTGGACCCACCAGAGGCATGTGCTGGTGAAGCCAACGCCAGTGACTACCACGGCAAGCTTCTATCCCTCGGCGAAGACGCCAATTCTGACATATCATCAAGCTGCGCCAATAGTCTAAACCACAACACAGAGCATCTACCTATCCAGCTTGAGGCTCTGGTTGGTAAGGGACGATTTGCTGAGGTCTGGCGAGCACGGCTTAACCACAGCGAATGTGGCCAGTATGAAACGGTGGCAGTAAAAATCTTCCCAGCTGTGGAATATGCTTCCTGGCGCAATGAGAGGGCCATCTTCTCTGACCCCAACCTGAAACACGAGAACATTGTGCAGTTTCTGACTGCAGAGCAGCGCGGAGGTACAGCTAACTCCCCCCAGAGGCAGTACTGGCTAATCATGGCCTACCATGCCCTGGGGAATCTGCAGGACTTTCTAGTGAGCCATGTGCTGAGCTGGAGTCAGCTGTGTGCAATGGCATCGTCAGTGGCACGAGGCCTAGCACATCTACACAATGACACAACACCATGTGGGATACCCAAGGTGCCCATCGCACACCGAGACTTGAAGAGCAGCAACATTGTGATGAAGAGCAACAACGAGTGTGCTCTGTGTGATTTTGGCCTGGCACTGAGACTGGACATCTCTCTTACCGTGGATGACTTCGCCAACAGTGGGCAGGTGAGGACCAACATGATCTTACAACTTCAATGTTACAATGGTACAAATGGTTATAAATAGTTATGGATGGTTAATGTTATGAATTATCACAAATGGTTTCACATTGTCAACATATTTCCTACTGCACCCTTTCTGATCAACCCAGTAAACTGAACATTATAAGTTGTTACAAATGCATAGAATAGAATAGTTAACATTGTTGCTGTTATTCAGAGTTCCATCATCTTTATTCCTTCTAGGGCTGATTTAAGTCTGGGAGGCAAATGTTCTGCTCTCTAAAAAACTTGATATTTTAGAGCAGGGTCAGGTACCTAAGCCAGATCGATATTAAGCTACAAATCAAGATGATATTAAAACTCATGTTCAGTGGTCAGAAGATTCTGATTACAAACAAATAACTATAAAAACTGCATTTGTACATGAGTGGACAAATCAACCCCTATGTAGTGCAGAGCAGAGTCAGCAACATGTTTAATCTGCATTGTGTTGTTCATCAAACTACTGCAGTTTGCCACAAAACATCATGACTACATGACAAAAGACTGCACTTAGCTGCAGGTTTAGTCTGCTGCAGTGAACCTACTACTTTAGAGCACCCACAGAATATTAGATTAACTCTATAAACTCTTTGGTAATGTATCACTGTATGCCATAATATGACTGTTTTAAAGGAAAAAAGCCAAAATTCAGGCAGTCCATCCAGCATCCTATCCTAAACCACAGGATAATCTATATGCTTTTATAAACTTCTGTCATGCAAAAGGGACACATTTGTTCTTTTTGTTCTTTCAGTTGTACATTCAAACCCATGATTATACTAACAATGAAAAAAAAATCAACAGTAAAATACATTAAAATAAAAACAGATTTTAAAAAAAATGTACAAATGTGGTAATGCACATACACTGATCAGCCATAACATTAAAACCAGTGACAGGTGAAGTGAATAACATGGATTATCTCTTTACAATGGCACTTGTCAAGGGGTGGGATACATTAGGCAGCAGGTGAGCAGTCAGTTCTTGAAGTTGATGTGCTGGAAGCAGGAAAAATGGGCAGGTGTAAGGATCTGAGTGACTTGGACAAGGGCCACATTGTGATGGCTAGATGACTGGGTCAGAGCATCTCAACAATGGCAGGTCTTGTGTGGTGTTCTCAGTATGCAGTGGTTAGTACCTACCAAAAGTGTTCCAAGGAAGGACAACCGATGAACCAGAGAGAGGGTCATGGGTGCCCAAGGCTCACTGATGCGTGTAGGGAGAGAAAGTTAGCCCGTCTGGACTGATCCCACAGAAGAACTACTGCAGCACAAATTGCTGAAAAAGTTAATGCTAGCTATGATAGAAAGGCATCAGAACACAGTGCGTCGCAGCTTGCTGTGTATGGGGCTGTATAGCTGCAGACCAGTCAGAGCGCCCATGCCGACCCCTGTTCACTGCCAAAAGTGCCTACAATGGGCACATGAGCATCAGAACTGGATAATGGAGCAATGGAAGATGGTGGCCTGGTCTGATGAACCCCTTTTTCGTTTACACATTTTCGTTTGTTTGTGTGTCGCCTTCCTGGGGAAGAGATGGCACCAGGATGCACTATGGGAAGAAGGCAAGTCGGCGGAGGCAGCGTGATGCTGGGAAACCTTGGATCCTTGCATTCATGTGGATGTTACTTTGACACATACTATCTACCTAAACATTGTTGCAGACCAAGTACACCCCTTCATGGCAATAATATTCCAGGGGATGTGCTGGACAAACTATTCCAATCCATGGAGGTCCCACCTTGCAACTTACAGGACTAAAAGGATCTGCTGCTAAAGTCTTGATGCCACAGCACATCTTCAGAGTTCTTGTGGAGTCTATGCCTCGATGGGTCAGAGCTGTTTTTGGCAGCACAAGGTGGATCTACACAATATTAGACAGGTGGTTTTAATCTTGTGGCTGATCAGTGCATACTATACCCTGTATTTCTAATATTCATATATTATACTTATACTGTATATCATCATTTTGTTTTTGTTCCATCCACTCTGGTAAGTATGTATCTTCCTTCAAACTGTTTAATGTTTATTGTGTACAAGTACCAAATCTTTCCAGGCATTTGCTTTTACTTGTTTAATAGCTGCTCTTCAAGTCCTAAATAAATAAAAATCATCATGGTTTCGATTTCTCAGAGCAGGTATTATTAGAAGTAAGTTTTCTATTTCTTAAATATAATAGAACAAATCTCTTACCCTCCTGCAGCTGCCTTATGTAACTGAGCTGATCTTTACTTCTAAGGTTGGAACGGCACGCTACATGGCCCCTGAGGTCCTAGAATCTCGAGTAAATTTGGAGGATTTGGAGTCCTTCAAACAGATGGATGTGTACTCCATGTCTCTGGTGCTGTGGGAAATGGCCTCTCGCTGTGATGCTATTGGAGGTAAGAGGCATGAGACCCAGAGAGCCTCCTATAAAATAACCCAAAAGTGCTGCAGAGTGTAGTGTAATTTGTAAAACATTAATCACATTATTGGCTTCTGCTATATGATATTACAAAAGCCATGGTATAATAATAATAGCTCTAACAAATCAGAAATTTCTGTTATGTGCTGTGTGAGCATTGTAACCACTGTTCATAGAGAGTGTTCAGCAAGCACTCTGACAAATAGACATGTTTTTTTGGCCAAGTCATACTGCCTATGGAAACATAAAACTACTGACTCTCTGAGACGTTCTCCACTGACTGAGAGTGAAGTGTAAGCAATGTTAAAGTGGAATAAATGAATCATTGTCACTTGGGCAGAGGTGAAGACCTACGAGCCTCCGTTTGGTTCGAAGGTGTGTGATCAACCATGTGTGGACAGCATGCGGGATCTGGTGCTGAGGGACAGAGGACGACCTGACATCCCACTCAGCTGGACAATACATCCGGTATGTGCTACAAAAAATACTTTACTAATAAATAAACAACATTATTTTTAAACCACAGTACAATCATGCTGGCACTGGTACCACCACGGGTGTAAAAAGTACAGAAAAAAAATACTTACATTAAGTGTGGATATTGTGTCAAAATCATACACACTTAAAAGGAAAAGTAGCAAATCAAAATTATATTGGAATAACAGTTAAGTGTTCACACTTAAATGTATACAGGTATTTTATTAAAGTAATTAAAGTAAAGTAAAAGAAATGGTTTCAACTGAATTTAGAAGTGTATACATGTTTTTAGTCTAGTGAGATAATAAATCATTACTCTTGGACAATTGTATACTATGATATCAAACAGTACTACGTGTGTGAATGAATGGATGTTCCATAGTCTTTATGATTACAGCAGCAGTTCTTAGGTACAGATTTAACAGAAATGATTGCATTTGATTGAAGGGTTTGCATATAAATGCAACTAAATGAACTGGTAGCAGAGGAAAAGAAATAAAGTTGTATATTCCACTTCTGGTTACCATGCAATATGCCTATTCTGTTTAATTTGTATTCTTCTTTCTTATTGAGATGAGTGTATTCTCTGAAATCAAGCCTTAAAGGAATCTTTCTGCTCCATCATTACAGGGAATGCAGGTGCTAAGTGCCACTATTACAGAATGCTGGGACCATGACCCAGAGGCACGTCTGACTGCACACTGTGTGCTGGAGCGCTTTAACTCTATGGAGCAGGAAGAACTGGAGAGCAGCGCTGTCTTTGTTTCCATTCCCAGCTCCACTGAGCAGCAGGACTCCGCTCTCCCCTCTAACTGCACAGAGCATGACACTGGAATGTTGCCAGCATGCCCGCCACAGCCACAAGCCACAGTCGATGCTCAAGCCTCAACCTCCTTAAGGCCGCTGAGTGAAGTGTGACCACTCCTCCCCAAAGCCCTGCAAACCAGACTTGTTTTTGTAATATATATTGGTTCAATATGTGGAGCTGGTCTCCGTCATCGGGTTCTTATTATTTTTAAATATTAGCTTTTTGTTTTTAGAATTAATGAACATAATGCACCACTGAAAAAGGACTAAAGGATGAGCAGGATAATATAAGCACTGGCTTCTGGTTCATGATGTTCCCATAACCTCTTTGTCTTTCAGTAGTCATCCGTGCAGAAGTTATCTGCCTCAAAGCAGAGTCTATTTGGAGTACCTTTATAAGGTAATCCTTACTTTGTACAGAATATATAAAATCCTGCGTTTGCGGTATCAGAGGCTTCTGAGAGACACAGAGTTAACACAGCATGAAGGAAAGCGTCCTTGCTGTGCTGGCAGTGTGTGTGTGCCATTTCTACTGGCAAAAAAAAATGTTTTCCAAAAACTGTTTACCACACATCATTTTCTCATTTGAGTTTTTCCATTGCCCTCTGAGTCGCTTGCTTTTAACAACAATGTGGTCATCCCACGAGCTTGGCTTTGGGAGGGGCTTCAATTCGATTAACCACAAGCCCTGAAGCAAACATACACTTTAAAGACCCAACACGCAAGCGAGTGGGAAGAACTACTTTTTTTTTTTCTTTTTCAGATGAAGGAAAATCAGAAAGCGTTTTATTGTTGCTCTAAATTGATCCGTGCACATAGGCCAGTCTTTATGGAAACAATTCATAGCTGCTTTGAAATCTGCCACAAACTTGAGGTTTAAGTTCCTTTTGGTTAGGATCATTGTTATATTGCACATTTAATTACTGCCTGCCTGCTTCAGTTGCTGCTAGCCATATTGTCTAACTCACTTAAAGTGGTCACACACTCATCTGCCAAGAGGTTATGGGAAGAGTTTGAACCAGACTTTCATCATGAATTCACCTAATCAACAGATGCAGTTTCTGGAAGGAACAAGAAGTTCGATTTTTTTTTTCTTTGGCAAATTAAACCATTGATTAGAAAGCTAACACAACTGAAGACAGGCACTAGTTCTAGAGTCACGACACACTGAGTGTAATCTTGTCTTAAAATAATTTGTGTGAAGTACAATGACTATTCTTTGGTCTTTTCTGCAAGAGCCACAGCACAACAAAAGATCTTTGATGGACTTTCAATGAAAATGGCAGAAAGAGCGTAGAGTCTACAACTAACCTAACACAAAGATCGTAATGTTATGATGCTCATGGGAAATCTAAGCTATTTGTATACATAATAGTTTAATTGTTTGCAAGAAGTATTCTGAAGAGACGGTGAATATCTGTGATCTTATAGCATACTACAGATCATGCACTGAGTAAATTGGCAGTTAGAATAAGGTTTGTGAAATGATGAACCAAAAAAAAGGGACACATTTATTGAGCCATTTTGTCCTTTTCTTACTGTGAACCAGTGTCACAATTGTACAGATCATATACTCATAAAGTGTTTATATCTCATTGTGTCCTAAGATTTTTTTTTGAGGTTTGTTTTTAGCACATTGGAGCTATTGCACAACCAAAACGCAATTGTATGATAAATAAAGAAACCAGAAACCTTCTCCTAATACATCATCAATTTTATTAGTTCATTCATTTCTTTTCTCAGGCTACCAGGAAGATAATTAAAACATCAGTGCAGTTCACAGCTCAGCGAGATACACACTTGGGGCCTGTTTGCAGACAGAGATCACGTCTTGGTTTGGACATTTTCAGTGGAGATTCTCCACGGAAAGTGTCATGTAACTTGGTTAGGTTGAATCTGTGCTCTGAAGATCAGCCCCCTGAGTGGAAAGCCAAGTGTGTGAATTAAAACAAAGCAACCATACAGAGCAGAGAGCAAACATTCTGGGTGTCCTTGCCAAGATGCTGGGAAATGGGAGCAGATACGTACATACTCATAATGTGTTTCATAAAGAATGCGTTTTGCAGGCATGAACAGGAGGAAGACCAACACAAATAAGGCACCACAAGTTTCTCAGCAAGACCAACCAGGGTTAAAGTAGCGCTTTCATATGAGAGACTCTTTACTTGTGCTCTGACCAACACATGCTCACTTACACTGCCATCAACTAGAAGTACAAATGCAGCATTTTAAAGTAAATGAGCTTTGTATCAGTCAAGCAGGAAATCTCCACACACTTAATATTTTAAGATATTCAGTTTTCCATTGTTATTATTTCTGCTGGCTTTTATGGCTCAAAAACTAGATATCCACCACATCCTTCATTAAGCTATATGTGGTTTATATCTGATTGCCTTTCAGACTGAAGAGTTTCAGTCGAGAGGTAGAATTACATAAGGTAGAAAGGAAAACTACAGCGCATTCAGTGCATGTGATTTGACATTTCTGATCAAACTGCAATAATACTTTGATAGTTTCACATATTCACAGATATCAGAAGAGAAGGCTAATGGAGATTGGAACCGGTGGACTCGCTTGATGTTTGAAGATGTTTAACGCTCTATAATTGAAGCCAGTAAATTTGTGCGATTTCAATACAACAGAGCACTGTTTTGAAATCAGAGCAAGCCCCCATCTGAGCAACGATGAAACGGATAGGCAGGAAAGGTCGAGCAAGAGAGAGAAAGAAGCCTTACCAAAACTAACACAGCTCTCAACACCTCCCTCCAAACACTTGGCTAACCACTGTAGCACAAAACAAAGGCCAAACCAGCGAATTTGCTTTCATCATGGCTCCAGATGCTTCGTGGAATCCAGCTCAGATGAAAAACAATGAGCTACTGCTCATCATTTAGTCAAAGCTCTAGATGTTCCCGCACAAAACTTTGAAGATCTCCCTGATGATATGAAAATCATAATACATCAAATAAGCTGCTCACGTATTGGAAAGAGGTCTGGCCATAATGTGGCCAGTTAACAGCGTTCTATAATAAGATCAAGAGAAGTTAATAAAGCATCCTCAAACACTTTCCTCAATTAAACACCTGTCAGACATCATCAACACATTCTCATGCTATTCACGACTCCTGTTAAGGCAACATCAACAAAAGACGCCTGTGCACACTGGGACTGCTTGTGGATCAGAATGATTCACTGTGATATTATACCAAAATCAAGAGATGCTGAATATGATCTGATTCAGGCAGTCCACTATTCCACAGAGCATTATATCCATAAGATTATTAAGGAATCATAAAGAAGGGAGTCTTTGAGTGTGTGTGCCTCTTCATTTGTAAAAGAGAGAGCATAGACCCCACAGACAGCCGTGGGGGGAGGGGGGTGTCAGGCTCCTGCAGGTGAGGGATAAGGGTTGGAGTTGTGGTCAGGGGTTAGACTGAAGTGCTGCAGGAGAGGAGCTTCGTGCTGGAACACTTTTCCACAGTGGTTTGTGATATACCCAGCCTTCACCCTGGGCAAAAAAAGAGGGGGGAAAAAACATGCTTAGGCTCATTTTTAAAGTACATTTTGTTCCTTAAATAAACAATCCATCTTAAAACAACGTGTTCTCATGTTAAAGACTCCAATCGTCCAGTCCACGATTTTCATAACAGACTGAATAAACATCTAGGGAAAGCAAAACCACCAATGTAGTTCTATTTATAAAATGAACACTGATCAAGTTACTTCCATCATCTTTAATGGAAAAGTACATTCAGTCTTTATGATTCACGAAATTAAAGACACTGCACACCAAACCGAGCACAAGAGAGGTTTTTAAATTGAGAGATTGGGTAACTCATAGGTTTGACTGCATGTTGATGAACGTGTTTACTTTGCTTTCAAAGTATTTGGTCCTCCATGGTGTCTCGGTCTCAATGCGGTGTCGTTCTTCTTTCCTCTGTCTCTCCTCCAGGAAGCGCTTGTGCTCCGTGGCCTTTTCCATGTCTTTCTGTAGCAAGGACTCAGTCACATGCTGCCACAGTCGCCTGCAAGAAGCACAGAATATGGCATGGTAAACAGATGAAGTTTTTGGACTCTCTCATTCGGTCACTCTCTCTTTCTCTCTGCTTGGTTACCGGCTCTCACGTCACCATGTAGGCGGACACTGCGCAATGACAGGCCACATGTCCGAACTGGCATGACACATGGGTACATATTTCCCTGCCAATTGTGACCGTTAACCCTGACAGAGTAATCATGTTTTTTTCCTCCATTTAAGTAGCATTATTAGGAAGGGATTAAGCAGACCAGGAATTCAGAATAGCTAGATATTTTCAGTTTCTCCATTATGCTTGTGTTTAATAGTCGTTGTTTGTGAAAGACTGATGATCAAGATAAGTGAATGGCAGTACAATGTAATACTATATAATTTAATGTAATTCGTAAATAAATTCATGATAAAAAGAAAAATGAATGAACCACTGTGTGAAAGATAAATCCAGACGAATAAATCCTCACCTGGACTCATAAGGTCCTTGCTGCTCTTTGGGCCGCACTCGTTTCCTGGTAATGGGTAGCCTGAGGACATCTATGAAGCGTGTCTCACCGTTGCTGTAGGTAAACTCGAGCAAGCCATTCCACTCCCCCTGCACGCGACACACTACAGAGTTGGTGGGGTTGTGCTTCACCTCCGCGTTCACTCTGCATAACAAAAACATAGGATCTTATTACAATCTACATGCTCAGCTTTCCCAATGGAAAAATGTGCCAGTCAAAAATAAGACACAGGCAAAGTATGTCAGAGAGAGAGAGAGAGAGAGAGCAGCAGAAATAAGCATGCAGATTTAGCATGTAGATGAGGAACCGGGTCTGTCTTGCCAAGCACTAGTGTAACATACAACAAGAGTTAGTTAAATGTCTATCAAAACTCCATTTGTGTGTTCTGTAATGGTGTGATGAATTGTGCTGTTTTTCTATACTGCTCTTTACGGTAACATTAAGCAGGTCTTTACAGAAAAACACAATATTACAGTGCAAGAAAATGAAATCCAGATTGTGCTCAAATCAGTTGTGCAATAACAAGGATGAGTAATATAGGCTTACAAGAAATGACTTAATAAAGCTCTGAGAAACCATGTATTCACTGTGACTCACATCTCAAAATGAGATCTTTTCACTAGATCAAACACAGAGTTTCTACCCGTTTAGTTTTGTCCCTCAGCTGTCTGCAGACATTACACCGTAATGCAGACTGACAGTAGAGTCAATTAAAGTGTAATGTGACCTCGTGTCACTGACCTATGCAGCTTGCCCCCATAGAAAGGCTTTGTTTGGAAGGTGATGGCTGCACTGTAGCCTGTCTTGGCGCAGTTCACATTGACCTTTCCGCCCAGCTCCACCCAGGGTACGGTGAGGATCGAGCGGGCATAGGCTGACGGCAGAGTGAACGTGTACTCTTCGCCATGCTCCAACAGGTGCAGATTACCTGAGAAAACCCCAAACCCAACACACACACAATGGATATCAGCACACTGCAGAAAAATAACATTCAATTAAGCATGCAGAGACTAACAAACCATAAAACCAGCCCACTGTATTTGCAAATTTAACTTCACACAAAAGATACAAAAGGTAGGACAAATTTTCAACATGAATAAATTTGATCACCATCTGAAAGTTAATTCTGTCTGTCAAACCACTGGAAAAAGACTAAAGCCTGAAGATGGTGGTTTAAATATTTTCCCATCAATTTTAATGTTAAAGCATTTGAACATTACTAAAGTTACTAAAGCAACACTGGCGGGAAAAAAAAAGAAAAAGGAAAAAAAAAAGGGGAAAATATCTTGAATATAGTCATATTGATCAGACTGATATAGTATTTCCTATTATAAGATTACAATAAACCTAAAATAAGATTATTAAAACTATTTCTAAACTTTTTTTTTCTTACTAATGTCAAAATGTTTTTCAAGCAGGTATTCCTGCTTCTTTCTAGAAAACAATGCTTCAAATTAGCAACATTATCTGCCAACAGACCCAAATTTTCATGCTTGAAGCTAATAAAAAATGTCTAGAAATATAATAATTTTATATATAGTTTACTGTAATCTTATAATAGGAAATGCTAGATAGGGTTGACTACATTCAATATATTCTCACGCACCAAGATGTGAATGGCAATTTTTTTAATGTATTTATATATTTATTTTTACATCTGGGCTCAAAACAGACAGACACAAACATCTTACGATTTGTAGTCTCTAAATCTTAAGTGACCAAAATAAAAACAAAAAACTTCAGGGTACATTACGGCAAACCGCCTTACCCTCTCCAATCATGGAAACGCCGATAGACATGCCCATGAACTTGCTTTTGGTCCACACATGTGTGTTTACACACATCTGCCTCTCCTGGCATTCAGCGTAGAATCCCGAGACGGGTGGGTGGTGGGACACCTGCTCGGCTACGAATCTAACATGGTAGCAGTCTGATGCACTGGAGCCCTCTTTCTGAATGCTTCCTTGAGACACTGCCGTCTTTGGCACTCTCCAGGAGCAGTGGAATGTTTCGCCAATGATTGGGTTGTAGGGCTTCTTGGCAATCGCGCCCTTGCGGCCCTCGTGAAAGGAAGTGAGGTAATACTCCACGAATCTGATCATACGGTCCATAGGACTGGTGCCATCTGTGATGGCCACAAAAAGGTCTGGGTGAGACATGAAGTCTGCATACATCTCCAGCAAAGAGCGTTTCTCCAGGATAAACGTAGGAAGGACCACCTACATAGAAGGAGTGTAACACCTCAATATTTAAACGTGGACAAAATCTACAAAGTATCAGTATGAAGACAGGTGGTGATATGGTGCTAAATTAAGTTTTGACATTCATAACGTCAAACATTTCATTTCTTTCCCAAATAACAGACCTGCACCCTTGGATTCCCCTGTACCGGTCAGCTCACTATCCATTAAACATCCACTGACTTGGGGACAACGCCTTCTCCAGAGTAGTTAAATCTTTGGAATGTAGTTAAACAATCTCTTATCTTAAGACTCAATCCTACCCTACAGCCCTGCCCTTATTAAATGTCCATTCATAGGTGTGCTGTGTGTAATTTTTCCTGTGAGTTCTGCTAATCATAACTGTACACATTTGCTTAAAAAAGGAATAAAAAAAGAATGGGTTGAATTAGTTTATGCTTGATATAGCTTGTGTAGATACTTTGGTCAGGTGGCTCACCCTGGTAAGGTCCATGCCCAGTTTGAGCTGAGAAAGAAGATGCAGAATGACGCTGCGTTCTTCCTCCACTGCTCCCAAGTCCTCTTCCTCAGCTGGAAAGGAGTCTTCCTGCTCCTCTTCCACATCAATTTCTTCCTGCTCCTAGAACATACATTAATACTAGTTAATGTGTTAATGTAAACAATCAGTTTTTTTTTAGGTGGAAAGCACACACTCTTAATGGGAACAAGATACTCTGAAGGTTACTCACAGAAATAGCATACAGACACATGATATTAATTTGTTATTATTAATGCTGCTGGCAAATTTCCAAATGCTATTCTAGGTCCTATTCAGAGAATTTACAAACTAAAGCTATCAAAGATGTACATAGTAAGGCTACTCTAACTTAAGTTTTTTTTTTAAAAACCTTTCTTTAATCCCTCCTCCCTCATTCCTATAGAAATTATATGAAATGTCAGGAAACATTCAACAAACCATTATTCAACTGCTGATCCAAAGCATTTATTTACATTTTATACTGACAGTATGTAGATAAGCCTGCTTTCCTTTCTTCCACCTTTAGCTCTCCTACAGAAAGGTGTCGATCCAGATCCTCGTAAAATATCAAGTTACAATCATGAAATCCCTCTTCATTTGCATGAAAGGCCAAAGATTTCCACATTCATTGAAATTTCAAGCTAGGCCCGTCTCATGTTCTGGCTTTCCACACTCTTGTGACTGGTTTGCTTAATTCAGTATATCTTACAGTAGTCCTTTCCATTTACTTGTGTAGAATTTAAGCCAAAAATAATCCAGTTTATATGCATGTAATCCACTTATACACACTGAAGTATGTGACAGTAGTTCACATAAGGACTTTCACTACAGTTTTTCTATGACCAAATGTGACACATCCTGCTAGAAATGGCTCAGGCAGTGACTTGGCCTAAGGCTAGCATATTAACTCCATTTCCTGTAACATACAAACGACTGCAGGGAATGTTCCAAATACAGATCGTGCCCACACCCTTCACTCCAGATGTTCCTGACACTTTAAAACAACTGAATTCCACTGGTGTCCTTTCCGTTGATAGACATATGGGTGGATAGGTTTTTGAGATCAGGTGTGCAATGGCGCTTGGACCAGTAAAACCTGGGACATTTCACTAAAATACTAAACTCCAACATAATATGAATGAATGTAAATCTACCCCGATACACACACAATATACTAAACGAAACAAGCTGATTGTGTGTTGATTCATCCTGTATGAATCACCAGCTAATACTTTTGGCAGAAAAGTGCGTTTATTTCTTGGAAGTCCTTTCAAATTAAATTAAACTCTCTTTCATATGAGAAAGTCTGTTGTAAGAGGATAATCATATCCATATCCAGAATAGCCAGGTCACCTCGCACATTAAGACTTAATAGAAACAGCTGACATTAGGCAAAAAGTTTAAACCTGAGCGGGTAATTTTGTTAAATTTACATCATCCTAAAAGAACAGAAACTGCTAATTACACTGTTGCGGATTCTGTTAGGACAAACTTAGAGGCTAAAAATGAAAAGACAGACGGTATTCCATTTCTTTGTATATAGAATTGTTTACAGTGCCACAATGGCTGACCAAAAAGCAAATGAAACCATGCCGCTCAAGTCACTGCTTTAAAAACAAAACACGTAGTTATATAGAATATCTGCCTGCTATCAACTTTCAGACCAACTGATATAACTAATTTAAGCAAGAGGCTGGAGCTGTGTCTGCGTCTATTGCATTTCTTTTCCAGTAACAGGCTGCTTTGTTTAACCGCAATCCTCTCCACCCAAGTTTCATCTTTCTGACAAGACTAATGTAAGCTTAATTCCAAGACAAACTCATTCAAAGAGCAGCTGCAAATAACAAGACTGGGATAATGGTAGGAGGTTTAATCCAATCCTTGACTGTAATCCAAACTGTACCACTATAACATTAAATCATATAATGCACACACACACACACACACACACACACACACACACACACACACACACACACACAAGTGTTGCTACAGACAATATTTGCTGTAGCCAAAAAGATTGTAGCTGTAGCTGAAATAAATAACAGGAAATATGTCAGAAATGGTGTAAGATGTAAAGCATTTATTACCCCAGCAATGTCACAGGAGTCCATTTCAGCAGGTTCTACAGCCGTGTCCTGCGTTTTGCTGCTGTCTTTGGTGATGCTAGCCAGAGTGCCACCATTCTTCAGAGCATCCGGCAGTTTGGGTTCCAGCCATTCGATGGTCGGCCCTGCGGGGCAAACGGAGCCTTGTTCAAAGCTACTCATGTCACCAGACCCTACATGCAGTGGCAACAGGCCAGCGGCAGCCTCAGTCACAACTAGTACCGCAGGTGTCTGATCCCCTCCCAACTGTCCTGAAGTTCGCATTCGCAACCAGAGCCCAGGGGTCAGAGTCTGCACGCAGAACTGCACAATGCAGATCTGTTGCTTTTCTGCTAGGAAGAAGACTCTTACACTGTCTGCTTCATTACAATCAGTAGAATCTTATGAGGGAATCCTGACCTCTTAATCTTACTGGATCTACACAGCAACTAAAATACTGATACACCCCACTGACTGCTGGCCAGTTCGTATGTTCCTTTTCTTTCAGAGAGCTATAAAATATGTATGCTTGGCAAGGGGATCAAATTCAATTCTGTGCAGAAGGTGTGCAGATGAACAAGACCACCAAGGCCCATCTCATAATGTGGTTTGCCACTTATGTACCAGATATTATTATCTGGTAAAAATTTGGAGCAAAAAAAGATGCCCACTCGTGTCAGTTGAGGAAAACTGGCTACTTAGACAGGAGATCACTTTATGCATTAGTAACATGGTTTCGTGACAGCAGCACAGGAGCACAGTTTGAGGAACCTGGCAAGCAGCGCACATGGGTGACACCCCCAAAGCTCTGGTTACCCACACTGGCCTATCAGAGGGAGATACTGTTCCTCATCCATTATGGAACTTTATTCCACTCCCTGGCCAGGGCCACAGGTCATAAATACTACAAGAACATGACCTTGGATTAACTGATTTGCTACCAGTGACACACGATGCGTGTTCAGTAAAAATGGAAATCAGTGATGTTTCTTTAATATGTTGTAACACTCAACCTGTGCAGAGAGGATTTCTGGCACCATGACAGGTATTTTAATTTACCATAAACACCTTGACTGAATACAGGATTTAATAAGTCAACAGAGAGGATCAGGGGACACACTGCTCTGCAGAGTTTCTCGACACACACGATCAGCTAACGATCCAACTCTTGAATCAGATGTGTTGGGGAACATTGAAAGCTGCAAGCTCTGCAGGGCAGTGATTCCTTTATACTGGAGAACCTTTGACCTAAGGTGTTCAGTAACTTCTGCACACTAAACTTTACACGAAACAGCTGTTTTGTTCTTAAATGTCTTTGTATTATTTCATGTTTTTTTTTTTAAAAAAGAATGAAACAGACTTGAATCTGAAGCTGTTTTTGCACTTGACAGCATTTTGCCCAAAATACATACGTAAAGCATGTGAATGATTTAAAGTACAGAGGATGAAAACAGAGTGTATGTGGAAGGCATAAAACACAGTTGCATCAGCTACTATGCAAAGTATCTGTTGTCTGAGTGAAGAAGTGTCTAAATCAACTCTGCACTGACCTACAGTGTGAAAATGATAGTTTTATATTACCACCTCTGACAATCATTGTAAATGTTTTATGAATAAAGAAATATGAGAAATGCTTAGATACACTTGCATTTCATATATTCCTTGTATATTTCATGGCACTGGATACATCATTTTGATGTAGTTCATGGTCACATGTTCATCGCTGTACAGAGTTAGCATTGTGTATGTGAATTGTTAAAACTATGCTGGTACCTCCGAGTGGAACTCTGTGCCGGGCCACTTGCTGAAGCTGCAGGATGTGAAGGCAGTCACTAAGGCAGGTCATTGTGGCCAGAGAGGTGGCTTTGAGCAGCAGGAGGTCCTGGTCCAGTGGAGAGGGATTGTGGCTAGCTGGCAGGCCCTCAATGCACTGTACTAGGTCTCTGTGCTGATCCTGCGCCTGGGTCATCATCTGCATAACGACAAACATTTACAAACAAATTGACTAAAAGAGAGAGAAACTAGGCCCACTGTTTGCATACAAACTTGAAGTGAGGAATTCATTCCTAGTTAACTTAGTAAGGTCCCTGGTTATGTAGATGGGATGCATAACTTAATGATCATCACAGNATCATCACAGCCATAGGCACTCTACAGTATGTCCTCTATATGCTATTACAGTGTAAACTACAGGGTGTCCCAGAAGTCTCCATACATAGAGGAAATTAACACTTTTTAGCCCATTTTTTCATACTTAATTTATATTACTTTTTTTTCAGAACAAAGAACAACGTATTGAAATCAGTCTCATGGCTGGATCAGGAAGCGGTCACAAGGCTGCGATGGACTTTAACAGGAAACAGTGGGACATTCTGTACATAAATACAGCCTCACCTCACGAGCCTCCACCAGGTGGTCACGCAGCACCGAACGCTTGCTGGAGTAGTTGGAGGAGCCACGGTGGAACTGAGACAGACCCAACAGGGAGCCGGTGTTATGGCTGATTTTGCGCTGGGACGCAGGAGAACTGGAACTGCCCTGAGAGGCCGCGGACAGACTGCGAGTCTTTAGTGGTGGGTTAGTCTTCAGAATAAAAGCAAAGTGCATAAAACTGGCCACCACACAGACACACACACACACATGCAAACAGGGCAACGAAAAAGAGGACCTTGGACAGACTTGTACAAAAATCTGATTAAATTCTTCTATTAACATTAATTTTGACCTGTGAATTAGCCAAGATGTTTCTGAGCCAAGTTGTAGTGTGCTTTTGGAAAATATACTCGACATTTTCTCACCTTGCCCATGGCTTCAGTGTGGTGCTGTGTACAAATCTGCAGCCTGCTCACCCAGTGCTGTCTCTCTTTAGCATCGGTAGCTGAAAGGAGCATTAACAAAGGGCTCATTATACACTGAATCTATACAGGCTATAAGAGCAATAAGTGAACTATAAAAAAAGCATACTGCAATTTGTATGAAGCACTGGCAGCAATGCAGTCCTATAAATAAGGCCCTTAATGTACAAGAAGCTGAAGTGTATCAGTTGTCGAGCCAGTGTTCTACTCCAATAGGGGAAGTATTGACTTTTCCCAGTATTGCTTCACTCGTGTGCGGCCTTGCACTTAATGAGCCGCACAAAATCTGCTAACTAAGCATTAGTACAGCTGACATGCTGTAAGCCACTTCAAATGCAAACATGGATCGAAGTAAAAGTACATCTTTTGAGCGATAAAGACGATACGGTTCAGCTTTGTACTGTGTGGTGCATGCGGACTTTCCCATCAAACCTGCCCCGGTCTGGGACTGATCCAACTATTACAAAACGCTTTCACTGCTATTATTGCTGTTCTTTACTTAGTCTTTCTCTGTTGGATGTCATGACACTCTCTCGGCTTAGAATGTGTGTCTGACTGTGGTTATTTTTCATTTAGAAAAGGGGAGAAAGAGCACAAAAACAGAGAGAGGCACCTCGGAGTTTGTACTGCTCCCCGCTGATGGCATTGACAGTGAAGGTGTGCGAGTCCTCATCGCTCGGGGAGATGACTGCACCTCCTAAGGGCAACGTGCCCCTGGGCTTCTGGTGCCGTGATTGCTCGTTCACAAAATACTCCAGCAGCCCTGCCTCATTGTTCAGTACAAAGAATCTAGAGACAGCACAGAAAGCAAAGTCACTGACACTAAAACAACAAGCCTCACATACAACAATCCGGTTTACAATGTCTCAGATCAGTCTATTCCACAGGTTCCCAGCCCTGGTCTTGGAGCATCCCCTATCCCATACATTTTTTTTTTTTTTGGTTTTCCCTGCTCTAACACACCCACTTCAACTCACTAAGGGCTGTTCATGAGCTGATTATTTGGATGAGGTGTGTTAGAACAGGAAAAACACAAATGTGTGTGGAACCAGGGGGTACTCCAGGACCAGGGTTGGGAACTTGTGGTCTGTTTGATGATCATATCAGGCAGGTACTCACGCTATAACGGTAGGACAATGGTCTAAACACATGAAGTAATCTATAGGTAGATGTAAAAGGTACACTAGTGATGTTTTAGTGGATGAGAGAAAAAAAACAAGCAAAGAGTAATAATGTATTAAATAATAACAGTAACAGAAAGGGGAAAAAACAGTGAGTAAAATATTAAAATATATAATTAAAAAGCTTATAAAATAGAACAGAAGGGCAATCATTTAAAAAATGAAGCAATAATAAAAATTGATTAGTATTTTTTTAATTATATTAAATTAAAATTAAATTATATTCTGTTAATTATATAAAAGCAACAAAGTTCATAAAATGCCCTGGCTGTAATACACTATATGGCCAAAAGTATGTGAACACCTGACCATCACACCTATATATGTCCATTCCAAGACAATGTCTATTAACACGGTGTTAGTCCCCCATTTCTGTTATAATAACCTCCACTCTTCCGCGAAGGCTTTCCGCTAGATTTTGGAGTGTGGCTGTAGGGATTTGTGCTCATTCAGCCACAAGAGCTTTACTGAGCTCAGACACCGATGTTGGGCGATGAGGCCTGGGGAGCAGTTGGTGTTCCAGTTCATCCCAAAGGTGTTCAGTGGGGTTGAGTTCAGGACTCTGTACAAGACACTCTAGCTCTTCCACCCCAACCTTCACAAGCCATGTCTTCATGGAGCTTGTGCACTGAGGCATTGTCATGGTGAAACTGTAAAACTACAGCATACAAAGACATCCAAGACAATTGTGTGCTTCCAATGTTGCGGCAGCAGTTTGAGGAAGATTCACATATTGATGTGACGATCAGGTTTCCAGAAACATTTGGTCGTAAAGTGTCCATACAGGCCAGAAGACACGTACAGTTCAATCACACATGATTAGGTAATTAAGAAGAAGAAAAAGCAGCAAGAAGCACATATTTTATTTGTCACATATATATTACAGCACAGTGAAATTCTTTTCTTCGCATATCCCAGCTTGTTAGGAGGCAGAGCGCAGGGTCAGCTATGATACAGCGCCCGTGGAGCAGAGAGAGTTAAGGGCCTTGCTCAAGGGCCCAACTGTGGCAGCTTGGCAGAGCTGGGGCTTGAACCCCTGAACTTCTGATCAGCAACACAGAGCCACCACTGCCCCATCCAAATACAAGTCTCTTTAAGACACAGGTTTCCAAGCCCCTTTCCTGCACATTTTGGTATGTTCTCTGCTCTAAAACACACACACATACACACACTTGAACTCAGTAGCTGATTAACGGAATCAGGGAAAGTGTGCTGGACAGAGGAGTACAAGCTGAAACCAGGGTTGGGAACCTGTGCTTGTAAAACACACTTGTAAGAAGAACAAGCAAGCAAGAGCCACAGTCTAGGAAATCTACCCTTTAACTAGCGTGGGAAAGCGGGCCATTATTCAGACACAGCCTGCTTTTAAAAGGTGATTAATTTCAGGTACTCTCACCTAAAACAGAACCTCGCAGTCCACCGATTACAGATTGGTCGTGGCGGTAGTGTGTGGTCAGTCTTTTGGTCAGACTCTAACTCACCTGTACTGCCAACTTTTCGAGGTCGTCCTGAACGTGCTGTGCGTGTGAACATCGAGCTTGCCTTCACTTTCAGAAAGTCGCATTCCCGCTGTTTCAACTTGCATTGTCGTTAGCTTAGCTTAGCTCACTTTAGCCTAGCTCAGCTAGCTAACTGCCCACAGTGGCTTCTGACAGAAGAGACTAGCAGAGATTAGACAGATTTTAGCTTGGAGCTAACGCTAAAACAAGCCATTTAACGGTCAACCTAAACATTTATGGACTCCTCTGGTTATCGAAACACAGTCTGACTTATTCACACATATCAACGCCTTCATTCTACACGAATTAAAATCTCGAATATAATCAATACAGCTGCGAGGAAAAAAAAATGTTTATGCTCCTTTTCAGCCCTGTGCTACCATGACAAAACACAAGGTGTCTACTCGGATCACGTGACATGGGGCAACTTTCAAATGCTTCACACTACCCTACGTTAGTGCACTACCTAGGGTAGAAATAAGAGCTTTATATAGTGCCCTATTTAGTATTTAGTATACAGCTATTGCTCTCTCACTTGTTTTTGAATCGGATTAAACTACATTTCTTTCAGCTATAATAAATATTTAGTGATGATTCTAATATTTAATAAAAATTCTCCTAATTGTGTCTTAATTAAAAAAAACTCCATTAGCTAAAAATCTTGACACCTACATGTAGGCGTCATTAAAGTCACGGACTTCTCTCTCTATTATAACATGAAGTATTTATTCAGGAAAACAAAAAGGAAACAATTGTAATTTGTGCTACAGTTTGTTTTAATATACAGTATGTAAAACAATGTGTGAGGAAGAAATGCAAATTTTATATATATGTATATATACATATACATATATATAATTCTACATCACTTTCTGTACATGAACAAAAAGACAACAGGACATCCAAGAAAGACTTTTTTTTGTGAGAACCATTATGCATTATGCATAGACTTGTCTTTGGTCTGTCACAAATGTGTCACACTTTCCCTATAAAACACTCCGCCCTTGTTCATTTATCTATCTGCATTTGTGAAATTTCTAATAGGTTTCATTATTCATAAATAATAAAAAAAAAACACAGAAAAAAAAAACCTGATTATGAGGTAGGGGGTGTATATATCTGACAATAATTAGGCCACAGGCCAAAAGATTTTTTCCACATTTTATATAAGATTTAGTACAAACCATTGCCTAATCTGTGTCTAGTAGAATGGTGTCTGTATGATTTTGTCTGGACATTAATTTATCCTTAACAACATTCGTACAATTAAGTCGTACAAGAGACTTAACCATTTTTCTAATAGATGGGAAAAATAATCTAAAATCAACTAAATCTACAGATGAACTCTAATAGTGGAGTATGGATTTTGCAAAGTTTGCATGTGTTTGCAAAAAAAATTGTTTGCAGTTTTCAAAGATTATCACACACTAATAATCTAATAATTAATTACGAAACTAAAATAAATAAAAGCTGTGGTAAAGCAATCTCAGTGTGTATCACTGACTCAAGAGCTTTTAAAATGAGGAAAAAAGTGAAACATGACAACAACAACCAAAAACATCATGAAATATTCTTTGTTAATAGATAAATCATTAGATTACTGAAATAAAAATTTTATTTAAACAAAGCAAATTGAAGTCTAATACCTAAAAAGTTTAATAATGGATATTAATTTGAGTTACCCAGATACAACATATCATCAGTTTACATTGCCACCTCAGTGTTTGTGCGATGATATCTACGTCAAGTTAACAATTTCAAACCAAATTTGGAAAAAATTTTAAACTTAAAATTTTGAAATTTGGACATTACCTTTTGTCGAAAAGTCTGGTTGTCACTTTTGAATCATGGACACATACAGTGACAAAGATCCCAATTCCACGCCACCTTCGAGTAGTAGAAATAAATTATGGAAAGAGAGGATTTCTGGTGCATTATAAGCTCTTTTCCCTGGCTTCAGTAGGAATAGACTTCTGGGACTATAAGGCTCATTCAGTTATTATCAGTATTAGTGCATAACCTGCACATTTAAAAACACTGTACTGCATTTACATAAAAAGCAATTATAAACCATTAAAGTGAAGCTAGATTTATTTTCTGTTCATTCATAAAGCACTAAAAACATTATATTCCAATGAACCACCATCACAGGCATGAATTTAAAAAAAAGTCAGCAAAATAAGTTATTGATGCTATAACATACATTATATAGAGTCATTGCACAATATGTAGTGTAATAAAGATGCAGATAACGTAGTATGATTTGTGCAAGCTGCCACATTTGACATTCTATTAGTGGAATAAAACCTTTAATTAACTGAAATGTTTTATTATTTATAAATGTTTAGGCTAAAAATTTCACTCTTATACTCTTATTTTATAAGTAAAATAAATACATACATTTTAAGACTCCAGAAAAAAAAATGACTGAAATAATTTGAAATCTAACTTATTAAATGTATTAGAAACATAACATAAACACTAACAATGCTTATATTCTCTTATTCAACGCTAACATGCTGTTTACCCCTGAATGTTGTATGTGCAAGCTGAACTCTGAATGCTTTTGTAGTAATAAATTAGAAACGAAATGCAGATACTCACTGAAACTAAAATTCTAAATTACAGTCTGAAATTTCTACAAATTATTAAATGCTTTTGCACAGTGTTTTGTCTTTACCCAATGTCAGATACCTGGCAGTCACTCAAGTAATAAGCATACAGTTGGGTTATAAGCTAAAAAGAGAAAAGCTTAAATGTTAAAAGATCTTCATTAAAGAACGCCCAGAGTCTGCCACTGCAGTTTACAAAACAAGCTATAAACTTGGTATATGATGTGCTGGTCCTTTCAACACATTATGACAAACCTGGTGTAACGGTTATATTAACAAATATAAAAAAACAAAATATTTTACATGAAACGTATTAAAAAACAAAACAAAACAAAAACCTTACAAGCCCCATACTTTTAAGCATGGAACTGGTCTTTGTTGTGATAGAACGATGATAATGACAANAAAGTGAAAATAATCACGGACATTCAAGCTAAAGGGGAAAAAAAAACAAAATTTTTTTTTGCAAGTGTCAAATTTAGTAACTCTGAGTTAAGAATATACTGCAAAACTGGCCTAGTGTATCTCTATTGGGTTTTCAGATTAGTGCATTGGTTGTTATATTAAATCAGTCTGACAGTCTTTGCTTAATTAAAATGTACAGTTTAAAAGCCTAGGACACAGTTTAGGACACTGTTTACTCCAATAAATACAAAACTTCATAATAAATATATCTATAAAAATTATGAGCTACTTAGGTTTTTTCGTTCTTACAGTACATGCCAATTCAAACAAACATTACCATTAAAATGTAGAGTTTGGACCTTTTACCTTTAGGAGGTTTCTCCTGGATTTGTCTGAGCCACTTTATATAGACACACCACACACATTCACGTTCACTGATCCACAACCGATAAACACTGGTATTTAAAAAAATTCACCTTCATCAACTCTAGAAAAACGCTACGTATCCACTGGAGATATGTAGAAGACGAGACAAATTAGCACCAGCATTTTTTAAGGTCACCTGCTGCACGCCTGCTTGTACGACTATGGCTTCTGGTCTCAAATACGGCTGACTGGCACTTGATATCAAGACAGAGCAAAGTGCAGTCAATGGCTTTTTCCAACCAACTTTACCTACAGCCTTCGTGTTCACAAGAGAGATGACAGTGTACACCAATACAATAACACTGAGCATTGCTTTCCCTGCTAATATAGTTTGAGAATCTCAGTGGGAAGCCTGCGGCAATGGGACACCCACCTCCTCCCTGCAAATCACACTATTACACTGACCAATTCTAATTCCTCACACACAGCATGAAGCCAGCCAGCAACGGAATGAGGTTGAACAAGAGCCGCCATAATGTCACCACCAAACCAGAAGAGCTGGAGCAAGGGTCTGGGAAAAACAAAGCAATTCACAACACTTCTGTCATTCAGTACAGTCTAAGTTAAGGACAGTTTTAGCTGAATAAATGTCAGGTTTGGATCAGGAAGTAAAAAAGGAATCTAAGTGTACCTATCCGAAAAGTGCGAGTAGTGTTGATTGGTGGGAGCTCGTGAGGAAGAGGGCAGTGGCTGCAGAAGCTTGAGCAGGCAGGGCAGATCAACTGCCCAGTGTACACCCACTCATTCATCCTCACGTTCACATTAAGCACCTGGCCAGCATGCACACACAGGAAGCTCTGATCCTGCACCCACACCTGTAAACCGTCTGCTGAGCATGATGTCTGGGGAAACAAAACAACCAGCACTGCACGGTCACTGAAAGTTGCCGAAAGTGTCACAGACATGATTCACGCACAACCTCAAAGGCAATACATAATTGAAAAGAATATAAAAAATTGACTTTTTGATAATCAGTTTTAAAATCAACAATATATTAAAAAATAATTAGAAAATAAAAAGATAGAAAAT
>CM074949.1:19554822-19569377 GCA_037577455.1 Pangasius macronema
TTTGTCCTAAGGGTCAAAAATGACCCGCCTTCACTAACCCCTTAAAATAAAGAGGCTTCATTGAATTTTAAACCCCACATCTATTTTTCATGAAGAAACAATCTGTCATTGATCAGATACTTTGTGAATATCTGGGTTTTCCTTCTTCACAGTGCAGAAAGACTGCATTTAAGCAGTGGACACCACTCTTTTTCTCGGCTGGTAAACATAGTGGCGGGTCATTTATTTTTTTTTTGACCCCTAAGACAACACGAGGGTTAATCTGACACACCTTATAGCAGCCACTTCCCCAGTCGGGGTAGGTCAGGTGTTTATTGCACTGCTCCATGATGAAGGCTGACTTCTGGTACAGACAAACAGAGTCAGGTCCATATTCTTCAGCCGCGTAATTCCTCCATGAATCTGCAGTGAAATAACAAAGAAATTAAAAACTACTTTATCTAAAAAAAATAAGGACCTTGGTTATCTTCATTAACAGTATATATCTATTATATTTTATTGATCTTGTCTCATTTTATTGCTTGTCTCATTGCAGTCCTGATTACTACTGTGCTTGTTTCCTATTATGTATATTAGGACAGTATCAGTGAATGGGACAAAGTTCCTACCCATTAACTACATTATATGGCCAAAAGTTTGTGGACACCTGACCATCACATCCATATGTGCTTTTTGAACATCTCATTCCAGATTTAGTCCTCACTTTTTGCTGTTATAATAACTGCTTTCCACTAGATTTTGGAGCATAGCTGTGGGGATTTGTGATCATTTAGCCACATGAGTATTAGTGATGTCAGGCACTGATGTCGGGCGAGGAGGCCCAGGGTGCACTCAGCATACCAGTTCATCAGTTCAACCCCAGTTAAGTGTGGTTGAGGTCCACATACTTTTGGTCATATAGTATACTTTGACGCCTATACTTTTAAGAAACCATAAATATATTTTACCAAAAGGGCTTCCTGCTAAGATCATATTGGGCAAAAGAGCCAGTTTAACAAACGCTAAGGTAAAACAATCAGTCTATCTAAAGATGGCTAAAAACTTGCTAGCTGAGGGTGATTTCTGTGGTTGTCAGAGCAGTTTGTTGGATATCTACATGCTATAGTGAAACTGACATACTGTAAGCCTGTAACCAGTTTGTAATCTGATTAATATGGGTTTGTAACCCAACTTTAAAATGCTATAACTTTAACATGTAGTTGAGATACATGTAGTTGTACAAAGCCTGAAGATTTCCAAACTATGTATGATGGAAAATGTCAAACTTTTGCCATATGTAGGGTTATGATGTAAGTGTAAACATTGCAAAGGAGCTGATAGTACCTGTGACAGTGCCCTGTGCACATAATGGTGAGGGAAGGCAAAGGGTGGATGGGGCTGGTGTCTCACCTGGCTGGTTTTCCTGAATTCTGCAGAAGGAGCTGCGCTGGTACTCTCCACTAACGTGCCAGCTGAATTCCTGACTGAAGGGGCAGAAGTCTGCAATCTCCACTGAACCTCCATAAAAGGGCAAATCCTCTTCAGCCACTCCAGGTATATCATCAAAATACTGCAGACAGCAGCATACACTTGAAATACTCATCACAATTAAAAAAAATTTTACTAGGAAAATTCGGCTAATAAGAGACAGTGAAGAACAAAAGCAAGTTTGTGATGTGTCGCTGCAGCACCAATGCACATATTATAATGCACATATGCTGGCCAAATATTGCTGCATTATTTGTATTTTACCTGATATTCTTGAGGCAGAGGCTGAGGATACTTCTGCAGGTTGCACACAGCCACTGCCAGCTGGTCCTGCCTGCAGGAGAGCTGTAGAGGCATGCCTCGTACAGAGTCACAGTATGGGGTCAGCGTGGGCCTCCTGCACATACCACATTCAAAAACAGCTTCGCTGTAAAACCTCTTATCTCTAAAGTCATACCGAAATTATGTCCAAAATCTTTAAGCGCTTTAAATATAAAAGATAAAAAAATTTAAAACAAATTATGGTTATTAAAAATCTCACAGAATCACAAAATCATGAATGTTCCTACAAATAAAAAGCACAATAAACTGTAATAAAAAAAACAAACAAAAAAAAAACAAGAAATATGTGCAAGCCTGCTTGTGTATCTAATGGGCAGTGTAATATAAGAAAAACATCTTCCACTAAAACATGATCAACCTGGATGAGGAGTAACACCAAGATCTAAAATGCAGATATACTTTATGTATAACTTACGTTTTGCGTTGCTGATCAATCCAAAATTTGCAGCTTTTCATTACAAAGTCACAGCCCAAACCTTTGCCCCATTCTAAGTTTTCTGCCATGCTGTAATTGACTCTGTACCACCTAACCCAGAAAAGGATAACAAAGAGTCAAGCAACAAAAAGAAATATACAGTTAATGGATAAAATTATGTTGACACCTGACCATCACACCCATATGTGGTTCTTCCCCAAACTGTTGCCATAACATCTGAAGCACACATTTTTATAAGATGTCTTTGCATGCTGTAGCATTACAATTTTCCTTCACTGGAACTAAGAGGCCCAATGTTCCATCATGCACAATGTGTGCTCCAAGAAGACATGGTTTGCCAAGGTTTAAGTAGAGGAACTTGAGTGACCTGCACACACTCCTGACCTCAACCCCACTGAACACCTTTAGGATGAACTGGAACGCTAACTTCACCCCAGGCCTCCTTGCCTGACATCGGGGCCTGCCCTCACTAATGCTCTTGTGGTTGAGCACAAATCCCCGTAGACACACTCCAAAATCCAGTGGAAAGCCTTCCCAGAAGAATGGAGGTTATTTTAAGAGCAAAGGGGGGCAAATTGAATAATGGGATGTTCAAAAAGCACATATGGGTGTGATGGTCAGGTGTCCCCAACATTTTGGCCATATAGTGCATTATTATTTTATAACACTGGTTGAGATCATTTCCATTGCCATACATTGGGTAAAGCAGCAAACCAGAACATAATCTGTGACTCCTTCCAGAATACCACCCAGTCACAACCATCTCCCAACATAATTGTGATGCCCACCAAAGCAAAAGACAAACTGCTATGTTGATCTGATAGGCAATGAAGTTTCAGGAATCTTTCTGAAGCTTAGTATTTAGTCCTGGATAATAGTCAATTATCCGTAACATATGACTGGGGGGCAGTTGTGGCCTAATGGTTGGAGAGCCAGACTTGTAACCTGAAGGCCATGAGTTCGAGTCTCAGGTCCAGCAGGGATTGTAGGTGGGGGAGTGAATGACCAGCACTCTTCTCCACCCTCAATACCATGACTGAGGTGAGACCCTTGAGCAAGGCACCGAACCCCCAACTGCTCCCAGGGCACCGCAGCAAAAAAGGCTGTCCACTGCTCCAGGTGTGTGTTCATGGTGTGTGTGTGTTCACTACAGAAGTATGTCCACTGTACCTCCAACCCCCTACTGCTCATTGTACTATAGATAAAATACCACAGCTCCACACTATACAACACCTATATTTATATTCACCCTGTATCTTCCATTATAGCCAGCGTTATCCTGGAAAAAACTCTGTTCTGTGTATGAGATCCAGTCATTGCTTCATTCTGTTGAGGTAAAACGAAAAGTGTTAATTAAACATCCATCAATTCAAATTTCAATTCAGTTTATTAGTATAAGGCTTTTAACGATAGACATGGCCACAAATCAGCTTTACAGAAATCTGGATGTTAATTCAATTCCTAATTAACAAACCAGAAGTGATAGTGGCAAGAAAAACTCCCCGAGACGACATGAGGAAGCAACTTTAAGAGGAACCAGACTAAAAAGGGAACCAATCCTCTTCTGGGCAACACTGGATGGGGGAATTATAAATCACTACAGCATGCACGAGTAAAGAGAAAATGCAAAATGTACTAAGTGTGGAAAGGATGCAGGATGCACTTATTTGGCATAAGTATAATGTGAGAAAAAGTTTGGAATGTGAAATGATTANGTCTGTCAGTGCTACCACATTTCATTGGTGGCCTTCTTGTAGCATGTAATGGTTTTACTTGTATTGCCCCTAAACTGTGAAATAGTATTCCAGAGTATATTCATCTAATTTATAGGAAATTAATTGTCCATATAATTTTTTTAATCCAGAAGAAGAAATATACTTTGTTATCCAAGCCTATTTGCAGTACTAGAGTCTTTACCTTATTTAAATTATTTAGGATTTGTAGTAATTTTCAATTAATACTCTGTTTAATGGTGCAATAGTCTTTTTTTATTCTTTACATGTACAAATAACCTGAAACCAATGCAGAACATGATAAAAAAAATGCTTACTAATAGTTTAATCGCATAAACCTCATTACAAACAACAACAAGACTCATTAAAAAATTTTCTTTAAAAAAAGCTTGAGCCAAATTTTATGTGTTTGAAGTGTTATAACTTTGCTTTCAAGCAGCTGAATGGCTCGAGTGCTCTTGAAGGTCATGTATTGACAGTCCTTTTTAATGCTAAATCTACCACCTTCGGTTCTGGAGGCGTTGCTTTGTATACATGGATGGGAATGGATAACAGTCAAGAAGTTTAAAAAAAAAAAACAAAAAAAAAAACTTTAGTACATAAAGCATTTAGTACTATAGGAATAATTTTTTTTTTTTTCACCTCTAGTAAGCGTTTTTCCCAGTGATTCAGCTCTGTGCCCATGCCCCCTTGGTTTTCCAGCTCCATGCCCTCGAGAATAGGGCATTTGAAATGTCTCCGAGCTTCTTCCTGACAGTACATGATTAAAAAAAAAGAATAAATAATAATAAAAAAAATAATAATAATAATTAAATAAATAAATAAAAGCTGAGATCCTGTAGAGGTTTCTAAAACAGGAATCAGTGTTAAAACTTCTTCCTTATATTAAAAAATAAGCATTTAGACACCTACTACAACTCGCGGCGTGACCATCAGGTGGACCTCATGTCGAATCATGTGACCTCCACGGATGTCCCACAATCGTGTCGCTCTCTTTATGACTTTATCGCTCCACTGATATAGGCCCAAACTGTAGCCGAAACAAAAGCCAGCTGTTCAATGTCAAACAATTTACATAGTAAACAAGACCATACCAACTGATATATAAACCTAATGCACACTTGCAGAGAATAAATGCTACCTTTCATTAAATGCTGGTAAGCCACTTGCAAAGCGTGGAGTCAGAGGTTTCCCATCATCATCATGGTAAAAGGCAAAGAGCCCAGCTGAAAAACCCTGCACACATAATACACAATGAATCAATACACCAACTGGCTTGATGAGTAAAGAAGGTACTAAGGAATTAGCATGCGGTAGACACATTGCGCTCACCAAGGCATGCATAATCTCATGTTTGACAGTGGAGAGCATGCCCTCAAACTCCTGAGGCTGGGTTGAGATCATATTTGGACACAAATTGGCATATCCAGCAATGGGCCTAGAATAAAAGGACNCTACTCCAAATCCCTGGAACCCAATAAAGACTTTGTTAGCAGTGTATAAATGTACATTATTAAGACACTCCTAAGGCAGAGAGGGAGGGGGAAAAAGGAAACGAAAGAAAAAAGAGGAACAGAAATGGAAAAAAACAAGTATTATGCTCATTATACAAGAATTATACTTCGTAAAGCACGATAAGAACTGTTGTTTCCCTGTTGTAGACTGATTATTAGACTGAAAATGTTTGTCACTTCAGAGGGACATAGCTGCAACACCATCAGAGCAATGGCATTTATTTCACACCATATTTGAGAGACTTATAATTAATGATTCTTATATTGTAGATAAAACAGGCCAGCTCGGTGTGTTTACCTGTCTAGTTCTGCCTCCAGCTGGCAGTATGCTGCATAGGCCACAATGTTTTCTTGGCCGCAGCGCTCTGTGGTCACCCCACTCACATACAGCACAAAATCTGCCCCTTCAACGCCCTCGCCATCTGGAGGTCCATCTGGCCCACATGACTTCCACGTCTCGCTGCACACTCTGCATTGCTGCACAACATAAATGTGTCATAACAAATCAGACTATGGGTGGCCACATCACACCACCCTGTACTTGATTGTTTTCCTTTAACATGACACTTGTAGTGTTTTATTTATTCCTCTTATATCACAGCAATTTCAAAACAAACATTTATTGATTAATTTAATCCATTTATAGAAACATTTAATGTCTTTATGCAAATGCAAAACAAGCAAGTTCCTGTTATCAATGTGGTATAACACCTATAAGCATTAGTTCTCTCTCCAGCTTCTGTTACTTTCTCTCGAGGTTAATAAGTCAAAAAAAAGAAAAAAAAGCCGCTTGCCATGTTACCAAGAAGCTGCAAAAAGCGAAGATTTTCCTGTGTCAGAAACTGAAAGGAACAGCCTGTTAACACTGGAGACTCCTTCCCAAAATGGTAATTAAATGTCTCCTTAGAGAACACTCTTACACACCATTACACATGTTATTAATTCATTTACATGAAGTGTTCGTCATAAAAGTCACTATGCAAGATGTTACTATAAAAATATTTATTTATATACTATACTATATTTTAGAATGATCACATTAGCATAAACCTGTGATTTTCCCTGGAGTACTACTGTTTAGGCCACGGTGCTCTCACTGCTGCAGCCCGGGGTCGATTCCCGGCCAGAGAACCGACCCCAGCCACTGGTGATGCACACAACAGTGCACTCTCAGTGCCACCCAGATAAAACTGGGGAGGGTTGTGTCAGGAAGGGCATCTGGCATGAAAACTGTCAAAAAAACTGCCAAATCAAATATGCAGACCAATGATCCGCTGTGGCGATCCCTAATAGGAGCAGCTGAAAGAGGAACAGCAACAGTATAAACCTGTGATTTGCCTTGCTGCCAAACTGCAGTCAGATCTGCTGTTACACAAAGTGAATCAATACCTTCTGACCAATCATATACCAGAATTCATTATTCCACACTGTGGTATAATATAATACAAGGAGCTCCTCTGTAGCAGAAAGCAGGTTGACATGCTTTAAAAAACAAAAAAAAAAAAAAACATATGCTTTGCACTATGAAACTTTATGATGGTTTAGCTTTTTTTTTAATCAGGGGTGCTATAACATATGCACTATGAAACTTTATGTTTGTTTTTTTTGTTTGCTTGTTTTTTTTTTTTAATTTATTATCAGCTTTGGTGTGCAGTTCTCGACTGTGTTGCAGGACTCCGTGAGGGACAGCTGCCAATCAGCTGCACATAACCTCAGCAGTATCCTAAGAAGGATTAGCTACAGCTTAACGCTCATCGTTCCAGAAGAAATATGGGTTAGTCCTTCCATAAACAACATAGACTAATCATAGCAAACACAATGAAGAGAAATTAAAGTGAATGACTAACCTGTAAATGTTGCTCAGGCACAATAACTGGTCCACATTTTGTGATATTTGCACAAGCTTCTTGGCAATAGCGATGAGGCTCGTCTTTTTTTCGCAGATACTGATTTGTTGCGCATTGTCTGAACAAGACACAATATTAATGCGTTAATACTACGGTTATAGATCTCCCCAGGTGCCAAAGTGCAAGCGCATATGCGATATCATAAGCAGTCCATAATGTGGACAGAAAAATACTTACCTGCTTAATAACACAGGACCTGCCTGCCTACGCACCCTGAAAGCTCTCTGGAGATAATCAATGGCTTGTGGAAAGAGTTTGTCCTTTAGATAAAACAAAAGAGATCGCGTGTATTATTTACATGCTAAATCAAACCTTATCCACTATCAAGAGGAATTCAATACAGTTGTTATAGCACGCACTGAGAAGTACCTTCACAAGACTGCGCTTGTCCTCATCTAACCTGGTAGGGAAACAGACACACTGTACAGTTACTGTACGGCCACACACACTCACATTCTCATATTTACAGATGTACCACTTACACATCCAAGCTGGAGTCATAAACGATCTGTATCTTTAACTGCTTTTCTGTGCTTCTTTTCGTCAGCCTCCCTGGTTTTAGGTAGACATCATGTATCACCTGAAAGCAGATAAAAGACTGTAAGGCATGATGTTATATTTGTGGCATGTTTTGTATGAATATTTCCAAAACATTGGGAAAAAAGTACACCAAATTCAACAAAAATCAGACCACAACACAAGCACATGCACAACCGGATCTGTGATTATTAACATAAATCTCTAACATAGGTAAGGAATAAAACACAGCTGGTTGTGCTGTTATAGGAAAATAATCAATGATAGGGTAGAGTGTGACATCAGAGCCTTTCCATGCTGTACAAAATACTGGAGGTATACTACAGCCCTCGATGGGAGCAGTGCATGGTAGCTTCTTCACATTGCTTGCTAACAAGATGAAAATGCGTGCCTTTCTTGTGTGCCTCTCATGACGAGCTTCAGAGCTGCAAAGTTTTCAAAATCATTGCCCCATGGATATATTTATGTGTTATATATTTTGCTGAAACAATATAGATGGTTAAACTTTGATTAATAAATACATCTAGCTTGTATCTACACACATTTGCACTTTTTTTTTTTTTACATCTTACACACAACATACACTGATCAGCCATAACATTAAAACCAGTGACAGGTGAAGTGAATAACATTGATTATCTCATTACAATGGCACCTGCCAAGGGGTGGGATATATTAGGCACCACGGGAACAGTCAGTTCTCGAAGTTGATGTGTTGGAAGCAGGAAAAATGGGCAAGCGTAAGGATCTGAGCAACTTTAACAAGGGCCAAATTGTAATGGGTAAATGACTGGGTCAGAGCATCTCCAAAACAGCAGGACTTGTGGGGTGTTCCCGGTACGCATGTTCATGGGCACCCAAGGCTCATTAATGCGCATGGGGCACGAAGGCTAGCCCGACTGGTCCAATACCACAGAAGAGCTCGTGAAAAAGTTAATGCTGGTTAGGATAGAAAGGTATCAGAACACACAGTGCATCATAGCTGCGTATGGGGCTGCGCAGCCAAAGACTGGTTAAACTGGCCATCCTGACGCCTGTCCACTGCCGAAAGCACCTACAATGGGCACGTGAGCATCAGAACTGGACCATGGAGCAGTGGAAGATGATAGCCTGGTCTGATGAATCACGTTTTATTTTATATCATGCGGACGGCCAGGTGCGTGTGCGTCGCTTACCTGGGGAAGAAATGGCACCAGGATGCACTATGTGAAGAAGGCAATCTGGGGGAGGCACTGTGATGCTCTGGGCAAAGTTCTGCTGGGAAACCTTGGGTCTTGGCATTCATGTGGATGTTACTTTGACATGTACCACCTACCTAAACATTGTAGCAGACCCAGTGCTCCCCTTCACGGCAATGATATTCCCTAATGGCAGTGGCATCTTTCAGCAGGTGGTTTTAATGTTATGGCTGATCGGTGTGAGGGTAAAATTACTCAATGTAGCTCTTCTGCTGTTATGGACAGTGTGTCATCCTCCTCTAACGTCTATCGGGGAAAAAAAAACACTAGCATAGGACCACCGCTGACCAGGTGCATCATGGTAACGACATGGTAATGTGTGTGTGTGTGCTGCTACAAGTGGCCATATGATAGGAGATGAAGAGCTGGAACATGATTAACGCAAATTGTGCATGGAAACACATGAGCACCTACAATCCAGACGCACGAAACAGATGTGTTTGATAAAGTGTGAGAAAATTGCAGTGTTTAGCTTCTGCATTAGTGGTAGAGGCAGTTGATAAATTGCGAATAGTAATCAAAAAGCACCAGTCTGTAACTACATACCTACAAAGAGCACCTACAGTGCTTTGCATAAGTATTTACCCCCCTTCAACTTTTTCCACATTTTGTAACATTACAGCCTGGAAATGAAATTGACTTGACTGAAATTTGGCTTACACAATATGCCTAATATATTTAAGGCATAAATTATTTTATTATAAATATTATTAAAATTATTAGTATAAATTATTTCCACTGTAATACCGATGTTAACGAAACAAAACAAGCAGATACTGCTTGGGTGCATAAGTATTCACCCCCTAGGTCAATACTTGTCAGGACCACCTTTAGCTTCAGCAACAGCTACAAGTCTTCTAGGATGAGTCTTTATCAGCTTTGCTCAACTGGATCTTGATTTTATTTGATTTATTTCTTTGCCAATTGTTCTTTGTTAAAAAAAAAAAAAAAAAAAAAGCTAGTTAATCCTGATAAAAGGGCCAATAATTACATAAAGAGGGAAGCCACAGTAAAGGAAAGTGGCAGCTAAGTGGATGCAGTATCCGCTGGGGAGAAAATACAGAGGAGAACATGTTCAACAGAACTGAAGTGTATCACAGCAGAGAAATGAGAACAATGTGAACCAAAATGTGTAAAGTAGCGTGTGATCAGGAGACATTAAGCACCAGCTGGTTAGCCACCTAGCTTACTGGAGTTTAAATGCAAATTTTAAAATATATATATGTGCATAGTAATAGTGAAATGGAGTGTTCTTACCTCTGAGGGCAAGGGCACTTTGTGACTACATGTGTGACAGTGTGTGTAGACGAGCAGAAAGCAGAAAGACACACAGAGCGACACACACAGCCTCCAGCAGCCAGCAGCCATCGCCTTACTGCAGCCGGAAAAAGTGCCTCCGAGCCGGCCCGATATTCCTCTTCTGCCCACTGTAAAGCTGCACTTTTAACATTCATACCTCACACGATAAAGCGGAAAGTCAGAACACATGCGCTTTGTGATAAATGTATCATCCATTGATTATTTCCAAAATACCGGCGTTGACAGCTCGCATAACGCTACTGTGAAGCTAGCAACAGTAAAAGCCTTAAAAACAAACATGGCGGCGCTGTATTCAAAATAAGAGTCAGCAATCAGGAAGTCATTTAGAACAAGTAAATGAATTAGCAGCAACATATTGAAAGTAGTTCCAGACATGTAAAATAATTTTTTAATTCTAACATATTTAGCCTACTTCACTACGTGTAGCTGTATAGTAATACATTATGAAACCTGTTACAGAGCAGTTGTTGATTAATTTTCTGTAACAGCACAGCCCGGACAGTTGTTCCGGCTGTAACATAAATTATTATTATTTTTGTCTTGTTAACTTCGAGAGAGAGAGAGAGAGAGAGAGAGAGAGAGAGAGCCTTGTGAGGGAATGGCTGGGTTAGGGTTAGGGCTTGTTTCATGTATGTTCCACAACATCAAATGTTACTATAAATGGATAAAAAGTACAGGCGAATGTGTTCTTCTTTCATTAAATTGTTTGAAATTGTTTCTCAAATAGTCCTGTTCTACAGACAAAAGGTTCATCATCAACAAAGGAGAATTTAAAGACACCTAGGACCTGGTGGATCTATTGTCAGGTGTCCCAGAAGGGTGCTCTGGAATTCAGCTGCAAACATCGCACAACAGCAAGACAGAATTTTCAACCCTACACTACTATGATAGATTGTTGCAGGAAAACAGTTCAATACATCAGACTTTAATGGCTTCAGAGAATGAACTGTACACAATAGTATGCAATGGTATGCGAACATGCATACAAAAAAAAAAAAAAAGAAGGAAACGCACACCACCCTTTCACTGATTATTTTCCTATTATTTTCTATACTATACAGTCCATACAGGATTTTGCAGTTTTTGTTTTTTTTTGTGATTGTTGTGGCCAAAAATTGAATTTGCTGCAGCTTTTTTCAAAATCTGCGATGCAACTTACATAATTTTATGTGCTTTTTTTTGCAGAAAACTACATGAATTGCATGAATTTGTTTTGCATGGTCTTTTGCAGTGATAATTGTTGGTAAACGAGCTAACCTTTGAGCTGTATTCATGTTTGAGGCATGTGAATCGTAGGGCTTTGAATGAATGCGTGTTGTGATGACGTCACATGACATGTGTTGGTTCAAATCTGAAAAAAATCTGCAGTAAATTTGAAAAATTGGAAGCTCCTCCAAATATTGTGAAGTTTGCTTGATTTCGCTTTAATTTCTGTTTTCGCAAAATTGCGAAATCCTGGAGGGACTGACTATAACTGTATGCTCTGTCATCTTTTATCTCTTTACAATAGCCATATAAAACTGTAAAACTGGATTATAAAAAAAAGGTGGTTTCGCTGGTTATAAATCACCATTCAGAGTTTACAGAGTTTTAAAAGATTCTCCCTTGTAAGAGATCCTCCTATATCATTCCTTTTTGTTTGATAGACATTTTTATTCATTTTATGCATTTTTAATGTATCAGTACAAGGACAGTGATAAAATGTCGATTTTAATCTAAGCAATCATCTCATGTAGTCACACTGTTAAATGCATGAAAGAAGAAATATGTTTTGAGTCATAATTAATACATGTTTAATGTAAAGCAAGGTATTTGACAGAGGGTGAAAGAAGGTCAGGGAGTTTGGTCCACCTGAAGAGGAAACTGTAGTGGCTGCCAGCGGTCCTGCAATGATAACAATATTTTACAATTAATTACACACAACTTTGATATATATGTTACAGAGACATATTGAGACATATGTCTCAACCTCTTTTTTATAATTTTTTCAATAGGACAACAATTTGCTCATCCTATCCTTACCATGCAATTTAGTTTTTGGCACGTTAACAATGCCCATGGCCGTGATGATGCCCATGGTGAGGCCCATGGCCGTGATGATGCCCGTGGTGAGGCCCATGGTGAGGCCCATGAGTGTGGTGAGGCCCATGGTGAGGTCCATGACCGTGGTGAGGCCCATGGTGAGGCCCGTGTCCAGGATGAGGCCCGTGGCCGTGATGAGGCCCATGACCATGGTGATGTCCTCCTGGAAAACAGCCTGGGTTCAGTAGTGGGCATGCCCAGCTTGGCTGTGGTGGTGGTGGTGGGCATGGGCCTGGGATGGGAGGACAAGGACCATGTGGATAGTTGGGGTTCATGCTGTTGCCAGTCCGATACTCCTCCCTTGATGATGTTAAACACGCAACGTTGTATGTCAGTATCACAAACCTAAATAAATAACAGTTCAAGACAAAGCAAAACAGAGATCGGTGAGAGTTGTGTTTGTGTCAAAAATGAATTTAGTTGCCTATTTTTTAAAAAAAAACTTAAAATATGGAAATAGTGGTCAGTACGAAGTACAAACACAAACATGAAATAAATACCCAAATAAACAGTCAGTTTGTCTGTCAATAGTGGGCAGATATAATGCAGATATAACTTAACTAACCAACAACTTACAACATAAGTTGTATATGAGAAGCAGCTTATACAGGTATATATGTATTGAAATTGTATGAAAGGAAAGACAAAAAGCAAAGTTGGTCAAATGATGTTGGCTCAGTATTAGGGAAAAAAAAATAAAATGTTCATAAACACCACACCTCTGGTAATGGACACAGGAGAAAGATTGGCTAAAAACGGCCTACTGCTTCTGATCCATCTTCAGTCTCTGAGCATTGCTGTTTTGACAGCAGTGGCTTTTACTTTCCTTTTTAATGAATACAACTAATGTGATCATAGTTTGTACTATAACTTATCACCTCACAAAAAAAAGCCTGATGTTTTAATATTGGTGAGTGACTTTAACGTCCATGTCTAAGACAAGACAAAAAAAACAAGAAAGTGCAAACCTATAGGTATTTCTGAGCTTTGTTTTCAATATCCATAGATTTAAGTATATCTTAATATCCTTTAGCTACATTATGATATCTTAATATCTTACTATATTCTCTTTCAATTGCCTGATAAACAAAACAGCAGTCTAATAAACTAGCAAGTAGACAAAACAAAATGCAATAAAATAAATAGCTTAAAATACGAGTGGATAGCTGAGATACACTCACCTGAACTTACAGAGCTTCTAAATAGCACAACAGCTGTTCCGGAGAATTTATATTTCCTCTTTTTCACCGTCAGTGCGCATGCGCGAATCCATGGCGTTTCCTCCTGATGCAATGTGTGGCAGTTTATAACGCTAATATCTTCTTCTCATTAGCGTAAGGCAAAGGTACATTTCACACTGACTGTTAAATAGTTTCTAATTAAATAGTGATGGCATAAATGGAGCATTTGAGAGATCGAATCAAATGAAATAAGGGTGTCAGGAAAAGAGTCGATCTTTCGAAATCATCGCACCACAGCGACATTTGGTGGCCAGTTGTCGCTCGTTATAACCTTATTTTATAAACTTCACAAACAACCATGTTTTCAGGACACTGTTTGTGTTTACATGCACATCAGGGCCCGTATTCACAAAGCTTCTTAGAATTCTCTCAGAGAGCTCCTGTCTTAGCCTAAAAAAAGTCCTAGACTAAAAGTGATTTAGGAAACTTCTCAGAGCGACTCTGAGTAAGGAAAGTACAAAAACATTGATCTTAGTGAAGAGGTGTGGTTGTCCCCGTTGCTAGGGATGACGCAGTAAATCAAGGACTGTGATTGGTTGATAAAAAATATCGGTAAAGGTCTTAAAATGCGCTCTTTGTGAAAACAGAATATATGATAATAGAATAGACAGAAAAATGTTTGTATTAAGAAATTGTATAATCATGAATACAGGCTACTTTGTGCAAAGTTTCTGTTATAGGCTAAATATCTTAAAGTTAATTAAAACAGCCAAATGTTGAAAATGTGTCTACTTTTGA
>CM074949.1:19572088-19609470 GCA_037577455.1 Pangasius macronema
GCACTGTTGCACGCAACCCCAGTGGCTGGGGTTGGTTCCCTGGCCGGGAATCAAACCTGGGCCACAGCGGTGAGAGTGCTGTGGCTTAACCACTAGTCCACCAGGGACCCAAGCCCAACCCCTGAAAAACAATCCCACACCATAATTCCCCCTCGACCAACCTCGGATTGCCAGACAGAGAAGCAGGATTCGTCACTCCAGAGAACACGTCTCCACTGCTCTAGAGTCCAGTGGTGGCGTGCTTTATACCACTGCATCTGACGCTTTGNCACTGTTCTTGAGCTAATCTGAAGGCCACACGAAGTTTGGAGGTCTGTAGCTATTGACTCATATTGGAATATTTAGTAATGAGGAAATATCACGAATGGACTTATTGCACAGGTGGCAACCTATCACGGTACCACGCTTGAATGCACTTCTGAGAGCGACCCCTTCTTTCACAAATGTTTGTAGAAGCAGTCTGGAAGTATGGAAGTGATTGGAACACCTGAATTCAATGATTTGGAGGGGTGTCCCAAAACGTTTGGTAATATAGTGTATGTTAATGCGTTCATGGCAGTGACCTCACAATCATTCATTAGGAATTCAAAATGGAAATGGTAGCTTGTTCATAGGGTCTTTTATTTATTTATTTTTTGAAACTTTACTGGATGCCTCCCATCATTCCAGACCACAAGGACTGAGATAGCCAGTACCGAAAAGTGATTTAGTTCACTGATGTTAATTCAAATATTCTCCTATATATGCCGGCTTTGTGAAACATGTCTTTTCCTTGTTAGGAGCCATACTCTAATGCTAAAGTATACAAGTAATGTGAGTGGATAAAGAGTTCACCTGTAGCATAGAGATACTTCAAAAAGGTTTAAGAGTATTTTTTTTATCCCTCTTTCTGGCTAAATAAAATAGTTTTGTTGATTATAACTGGATTGTTTTGTGCAGTGATAGTCAAAAGTGCAATATTTAGCTGTAGCTAAATTCTTTATGATCCAAGAGGACTAGTACAACAGTTTTCTCTTGATTTTTTAGTATTCATATGAGAAGGATATCAAAAATACTTAACTTGTATTTTTTTATTTTATTTGATATATTCTTTATACTGGAAATTATGACATACATTTATAAAAGCAAATGTGATTTTAGATTTTAAAAAATGTTTCTAATTAACCAAATAAAGTAAATCAGGCAGTTTATCCATATTTTACTTTTTTTTTTTTTTTTTTACTATTTTCCACAATTTTGGAATAATAATGAAATCTTCAAAACAAATAACAAATAGGCCTATTATATTGTACAGTGACTAAAAAGTGTTTAAAAAAATAAAATAATTAAAAAATGCCATATCTCAACAATCCATATAAAGGTTTCCAGTGAAGGAACTGCTGTTAACCAAAGTATACATTATGAAACGCTTAATGCTGGGAGGTTCATTTTGGCTTGGTACAAAGCTAAAGGACAAAAAAAGCTGATATTTTGTGTCTCACAAGCTAGCTAGCTAACCTAATAGCTGAGTCACTTAAATGAATTGTTAGGGAGATGCTACATTGCAATAGTTCTCTAAAGGCTTTTTTGAAATCATATTTTTAACATGTTTAAGCTTAGAAGAAGGAATATTACTTAACTTAAAATAATAATAATAATAATAATAATAATAACAACATAGTAGTGCTAACATTTTGTTTTGAGTACCAAGAATTTTATAGTGGCAGTCTACTTGGGGTCCATCTTGACTTACTATTTAAGGAGATCCATTTTCTCTTTCTCCATTAGAAATCAGATCAGGTCCCTTTTTCAAAGAATCATAGTTCATTATTGTGATTTAAATTTACTTGCTAGGAGGTTCCTAACCTGTTTTTCCATTTGCCATAAATATTAACACTCCCATTTAATTAAGTGCTTAGATACCCAACATATAGACAGGTAAACGACACACATGCCATAATAGTTAATAAAGATAAATTAAGAATTTGTGCAACTGTGCAAGAACATTTGAAAAACTCATTTAGTTTACTCAGTTTAGTTGCAAGCATCTTTGAATAATTTAAGACAACTTAAAAAAATCGAAAAATAAAGTTGGACAGATAAAGCATGAATAACATTTTATACACATAAGTAACATAAACCTTTTTATTCAGCCATACAATGTAATATTTATATAGCTAGAAAGATTCTAGAAGATTCTAGTAGTCTGCTTGGGACAAGCTGTAGATTTGCTTACGAACCATCTTCATGCTCTAATCGGAGTCAGAGCTGCTCGAAGAAGAATGCTGTGGGAAAGATGGCACTCATTAAAAACAATATAAAGAAATGCTGCCTTATTCACAGATCTCTTGGTTGATCAACATTTCTGTTTATTCTTCATATGACAGATCTATGTTCTCACCTTGCAGCCCTTTCCATGTTTCTTTCCATGTTTCTTCCCATGCTTGCCATGATGGTGCCCATGACCATGCCCATGACCATGCCCATGATTGTGCCCATATCCAGGCCCATATCCTGGACCCATGGGAGGATTGCATGGCCCTCCTGGATATGATCCTTGGCCCATGGGAGGATTGCATGGCCCTCCTGGATATGATCCTGGGCCCATGGGAGGATTGCATGGCCGTCCTGGATATGATCCTGGGCCCGTGGGAGGATAGCCTGGCCCTCCTGGGTAGGATCCTGGGCCATAATACCCGGGCTGGTTGGGCTGTTGAGGTTGGTAAGGTATGTTACCATAAGGAGCATTTGGATTGGGACAAGGTTGTCCAGGCTGGTTTGGAAAGTTGGGGTTCATAGCTGTGGCTGTAGAATTTTCCTCTGCAACACACACACACACACACACACACACACACACACACACACACACACACACACACACACACAGTATATAGATCAAAATAGAAGCCATATTACATTTGATAATATAGGTAAGAACACATTCAGTGATGTTGCATGTCATTTCAGTAAAATCACAATCCTTCACAATTAATTAATCACAATTAATAATGTTAAGATTTTTATACTGTCAAAATGCACAATGTGAGGACAACATGTAACTGTGAAGCCTAGTTCTATTCTGTTAGCCATTTAATTTTCTAAGAAATTAGAGTCCTGGTATTCAAGCAGCACTGCTGAATCTGATGGCTGTAAATAGATTACTTAGAGTACTGATTCTCAAAGCAGGATCTGTAAAATATAGCCAGGAGGTCTATAATTTTGTTTTGTAACAATAATGCACATTACAACCCAACATTAACAGTTATTACATGTATTACTGTGTTCTTATAGTTATTAAAATATTTAAATATTAACTTGAATTAAATGGGTTTATTCCAAACCTCAATCATTCAAAAACAGATCGGCCTATAAAAGTGTCAACTTGGACCTGACATGTCAGAGGAAAGTTCAGGGATAAAATGCTCTAAGGCTTCATTAAATAGACAAAATATCACTGTACACATTTAAATACTGAGCCCTGTATTTGAATAGTTGTTTTATGTTCTTAAAATAAATCTTTCCTGAGGTGATTCATGACATTTTACACTTAAAGAGGTACTTGGTTGCAAAACATTTGAGAACCCTGGACTTAGAAGCTTAGAAAAAAAGCAGAAGCATATGTGTAGAGGAAAAAACAGTATGTTGAAATGTATTGTGGAATACAGTCACAATAATAGGAATATAAAACGACGACTCCTGGCATCTTTTGTTGTTCCCTGTACTGAAGTTAGTTGAGTAGCGCTAACTATAAAATATTGTATAATTTCCGGGATTGTTTAGTGGGAATTGTCTTTTCATTGACATAATGGATTGACAATATCTGTGTGTTATTCTTGGGAACACTGTGCGTGGGGCAGGATATGGGATATGTGGGGCAGGGGATGCCAATCCATCTCAGGGCATCATACATGCATACCTTTGCATACTCATTTATACCTGGGGCAATTTATCTTAGACAGTTCACCCGCTGGCATGTTTTTGGAAGGTGGGAGGAAACCAGAGAACCCAGAGGAAACCTACGCAGGACCCTGGAGCTGCGAGGTGGTGTGATTCCATTAAAAAGACTAATAAAATGTTACTGGATATTTTTAACAAATTTAAAATGCTAATTCATCTTTTATTTTGTATTGTATTATAAAAACAATGAGATCATTGTTTTTTCTTTCTATTTTAATGTCTCATTAAATGAGAATGAGACCAGAAGGGAAGCTTGCTATTGTTTGAGGCCTGCTTTATGCCTCTTGTTCTGAAGGGCTAACCACTTTTAAAAGCAACAGTTTTTATTCTGGATATAATAAAAATACTTTTAAAATATAAATTACAATTTATAAACTATCCATATTTAAGTCATGAAAGTGGTTGCTGTCCTTAAACTGAAATGATCTGGCTGGAGCACCTTTATGCAAACTATGTTGCAAATAATGTACAGTGGAATTTTTTTTTTTTACAAACATCACATCACTAAACACTGAAGATGACTGTGGCATCTTTGTGACAAAAAAAAAAACTTTGACTGGTTCATACAATCGTTTGCTTAAAAAGTCTCTTCAGTTATTAAGAAGGCCCAGCTGCTTGTCAGCACAAACACATGAATCAGCCATAACACCTTTGCCCTGAAGAAACGCCTAAGGTAGTCATTAACTAGCTATGACCAGCTCCACTAACACCAACAGCAGTGTGACGACCAATTTCTTTTTTGGTTTAGAGCTATAACTTCAAACTATTTTGAGTCTGCAGTCTCATACTAGATACAATAAAATAATCATTCACAAAATCAATATGTAATCCCATATAATAAAGTCAACAGATCAAGACTGACTTACCAAAAAAAGGAAATATAAGGATCCAGTGATGCACCAGGCAGTAGGCACTCCCTCAATGTTGAATGTCTCTTTATAGAAAGTCTGAGTGCTTTACTTATGGGTGACTCCTCATATCTAAATCCTACCAATGGGAGCACTGTATGTGGGTGTAGGATGGGTTAGACTTTAACTCACACAACAAGGAGTTTCAGCTCTTGATTGGAACTTGTTGTATCAAGCATGCAATAAAAAAACAAAATAGAATAGTGTTTGGTAAATTTGGCACTAAAGCTGAAAGGACTTGAAAATATGAAATTAATACAGTATATTGTCATAATTAAAAGATGAACGAATGAAAGTTTTGTTTTATTCATATTTATATATAGCAAATAAAAACAAAAGTTTTAATATAGGTTATGAAAAAAATTAAAGAGTGCAGATAAAGCCAGTTTGAAACACCCTTGTAAGCTTTTCTAGTCCAAACAACATCACACCACCTCCACAGAATGACGCCAAACTGGTTTTAGGTAATAAGTCAACACTTGCTAGATCTCAAAACACAATAAAGGATATGGAAAGCTTAACAAGGTGTTACTGAGTATAGCTTGTAAAGCTTGAAATGTCACTCTTTATTTATATAAATTTCATATACTGGATTGACAAATAGAATAAAGTAACAGAAACATTAGCAATACTACTAACATTAAGCATGCACACACACACACACACACACACACACACACACACACACACACACACACACACACACATACGCACACCAGTATGTTTGAGGAACTGAATCTTCCGTTATGTAAATGTCTTTCTTCCCAAACCTAAAACTAATCCTATTACCTAAATGAATGCTTGAAACTAAGTGAAGTGAAGTTCTCCTCACACAAAGGTATTTACTTTGTCTGTTGCATTGGAATGTTACTTTGTAACTTGGCCTCAGTAAGGTCTAGGTGATGGGCGTGTCCCAGTCACGGGTTATGCCTGAAGAGCCAAACCCATGGAAAACTAAACATACTGGTCTGAAAACATGTGGGGGAGAGCATCTACAGCAGGGATCATGACATTAAATCACTCCATTGAAAGGAAATACCATCCTGCACCTAGTACCCTCACAAAGCAGCAAAAAAACAAAAAACAAAACAAAAAAATGGTTTCCTAAACTTATACTATACATACTGTCCGCTCCAAAAGTATTGCAATGGCAAGGCCAATTCTTTTACTTTTGCTATACACTGAAGACATTTGGGCAACAAGAAACTCCTGTCAGTCACATGTTCCAGTATTTTAATCACTTGAAAAATGGGTGGGTTCAAGGTGCCATGTTCTATGGTGTATGAGGAAATGAAAGCTGAAATTCTGATCTATCATATTCAACTTTTAAGTGAAGTGATTTATGACCAAGTATGGTGACCCATACTTGGAATTTGTGCTCTGCAATTAACCCATCCAAGTGCACACACACACACACAGTAGTGAACACACACCCGAAGCAGTGGGCAGCCTTTTTTGCTGTGGTGCCCAGGGAGCAGTTGGGGGTTCGGTGCCTTGCTCAAGGGTCTCACCTCAGTCGTGATATTGAGGGTGGAAGAGAGCGCTGGTCATTCATTCCCTCCACCTACAATCCCTACCGGCCTAAGACTCGAACCCACAACCTTCAGGTTCACCTTAGAGTTACAAGTCCTACTCTCTAACCAGGCCACGACTGCCCCCAGTCTCAAACCCAAATGCCTTCAGTGTATAACAGAAAATTACCATTCCATAGAGAGGACTGTATATAAACAGAAGTATGAACAAGCTGGTTGAATCATCAGAAAAATGACTATGCTGTTTATCTAGAGGAGTTGTATGAAGGGGAAGTGATAAAGTACTAAACTTCTGTACACACCCAATAAGCTTTAACACAAACAAGAATTAAGGCATGTGGCTGGTATCTATAGCAGTGGTTCTCAAAGTGGGGTCCAGGGATTATCAGTGGTCTGTGAACAATTGCCAGGTGGTCTGTGAATTTATATTTATTTGTTTGTTTATTTATTTTTGTTTTAGTGGTGGAAATCACAACTAAATATTACTGTAATATTTATTATTGAGTTCTTACATAATTATTAGCCTAATTGACTGGTCACCTTTTTAAATAAATTTAGGCTTAATCCAAACCTTAACTGAAAAATAAGCAGGGCTATATATAATGTCATCTTCGAAGCATAATATTTAAATAATTCATAAAATACTATTACTATTACAGAATAATGGAGATCTAGTGTATGTTACTTGGTTTTTGGAAAAAATGAATTAAACACACTTCTGGATTGGTGTCACTCTCTCTTGAGAGTGTGTGCATGCGTCAGTGACAGTGTGTATACTAACAGTACGAGGAAGTGTGTGTATGTGAAAGAAGGAAAGATAGGGAGGGGTGTACTTAGGTGCTTGTAATAAACTCAGAATTTACTTGAAAAGACCCAAAATACACTTCTTTGTCAATACAAAGATGCTACTGTGCTTGCATTCATTTATGGCTATATGTTTCCAATATCTACTGCTACAGGCACTGTTCAATTACAAAGACAGGAAATGTTTTGTACATTTGTTTGGCAGAGCTGTGCAATCGAATTAGCAATCTCAAGACCACACTACATAATATACAGTATAAAGAAAATGTTGTAAAATAAACACTGTAGCTTTCAAAAATTCATTTAAATGATATATTTAACTACAAAATGATTTAAAAGCAAATCCATTGAAATCACGATAGAACATTACTGACTAGTCAGTCCTAAAAGCAGCAAATCGGTTTGTATGAAATTGAAATTTTCCCCAGGCAGTTAGACGCAAAGTGAAATTAAACACATCAAAAATTATCTCTCAGTGCCTCCCAGGTTCCGAGCAAGTGAGCTGGAGGGGTAGAGATGTGAGAAACGGCCCAGAGTCCAGACTGGAAACACGTTTCTATAGGATGTGTAACTGATGGCACAACTCTTGTTAAATACACCAGAGATGTTCTCCTGGACAGGGTGACAAAATANTATATATTAGGGATATTCAACTAAATTTGTTACTTTCCAGCTACATTACAATCCTTGCTGACAAGGGTCCGGATAAGCAAATAAAATGACTAAATGGTGACAACAGTTAAATTTAATGCTGAATGATTAGTTAATTAATAATCGCCATTTTTGTCATACAATGATTGCTTCCTCTACAGTATTTTTTGAGTGTTCAGTCTGATATGCTTAAATACTTCGCTATCAGTTGAAACTGGTCGTTATCATCATCAAGAACCATTTTCTATGTACAATGACAGTAGATATGATTTCAGTTTAATTCAATGATATTTTATTTGTGTTTATAGACTTGAATATATTTGGAACTTTTTATCTTATACATTCCAGTTTATTTGTGCAAGTGCTTAAATACAAATCCATATTTTAGTGCACAACATTTTTGACCCTAATGTTTCACCAAATATTAGTGTTAAACACAAATTAAAGACATGGAAATGAAGCACTCACTTGTGGCCAGTCTCCATTGGGAAGCTGCTTGTCAATCAAAATCTGTATTCCACGCTCAATGACTGTGGTGTCAGGGTACCTGTTGTATGAACAATCAATAAAAACACGAGAGGTGAGATACAAAACCATATTGAAAAAAAGCTTATGGAAGGATGTATAACCCCTACAGCTCTGTCACCTTATGACCATGCTGACCACACAGTCAGTATTACCTGACAGCCATCAGACCCAACAGAGCCCAGCAGGTGTTATGGATCTGGGAAGTTTTGCTTTGTATATAGCACCTCTGCTCACACGACTCAAAGTCCTCTCCCCAACCTCCATCCTCCATCTGCTTAGAAAGCAGGAAGTCACAGGCACGCCTCACCTCAGCACACACCAGTCTGAAACACAGAAAAGATGCATGACTCACATGACTCACTGAACTACTAACTTCTTGACATGTGCTTTATTTCTCTAAATCATACCCATCATATCCATCCTGGAAAACATGACCCATGCATGCAAACGCCTCCAATCCAAACCATACTCCATATGTAAAGCACACACCCCATGACCTGAAAAGGATCCACAAGTAAAACAATAGTATATTATACCACATTAATTAAATTAAAATCAACTTTATTGTCATTGTACGAGTACAGGGCCAATGAAATGCATTTTTTTTTTTTTTGCAAATCCTAGCTTGCTAGGAAGCCGGGGTCACAGTTCTGGGTCAGCCATGATACAGCGCCCCTGGAGCAGACATGGTTAAGGGCCTTGCTCAAGTGCCCAACAGCAGAGTGGGGCTTGAACCCCGAACTGCGAAGGGGACTGTGATTTTTTTTTTTAATTTAGTGACAGTGGTCACAATCCACCATTATCAAAGTTATTATATTTATTATGGATTTATTATAGTCATTAATCTATAAATATAATATATAATATATCTACATACAATATAATTAGAGTATTGCCTATTTAGCAAAAAAGCATTTGAATTTGTTATAGAATTAATTAGAGAATCCTATTACAGGGAGTCAGCATTCCCTTGGATTAAAAACTTTAAAGTAAAATGAACAACAATCCTTTTGCACAAATCAGTATTGAATTGCAAAACAAAGGCCTACCCTTCCCATGAACCATCAGGTCTCTGCATCCTTCTGCAGTAGTCAAGTCCCTGCTGAAGAGTACTCCTATAATGACACATTTCAGTTTAAGTCATGGAAGCACATTGAATTTCTTTAAATGGTCATAGATGGGTACAAGAGGTACCTAATCTCCTGTGCTCTGTGCTCAGGATAAGCATGATGGAAGTGCTGCAGAGCTTGCATCACAGCCGATGTGCACTCCACATAGGTGTAGTCGATCATGATATCACCTGTGACAGGACACAGAGTCAACAAATTATTAAACAAATATTCAAAAGAGCCATCAAACCAAATGTAATGACATCTCACGATATATGACATGAAATGTTTAACATAATATCTGTGGAAAAGACATAAAAATACATTATAATTATAATGGATCATTATATTTTTTAGTAGGGTCATGATAATACGAATATGGGATTCTCAAAACATCTGCATACCAAACACCTCTGACGGGTTGAGCAGCTCCAGCAGTTTTCCTCCACGTTTGGTCTCATATGTAGCAAAGCCACCATCAGAATTTCTCATGCTTAAAAGCTAAAAGACACAGCAGGAGTTGAAGACTACAGCAGTAGACTAAAATAGAATAAAAAATAAAAGTAGAATAAAAAAATACATTGCTGGTCTTATGGCTGTACCACATTGACTGCATCAAAGAGTCTTTGTGAGGGAATGTGCTCTGTGATGAAGCTGCACCGCTCCTGTAGTAACATCACTGCCTTCAGGCCCTCTGCTGTGCAGTCAGCTACGATCCAACCACAGTCACGTGTGCTGAAGGGAAAGCCTCCCTGATGCGCACACACACACACACACACACACACACACACACACACACACACACCATTAACATTTAGCTACCAAAGCCCAAAAGTAATTTCATGAGTTAAAAGTGAATGTAAGATTTTAGTACCTTGTTCATTTGTCTGTAATATTTATTGTAGTCTGGGGGATTTTCTTTAACCTGAAATAATGAAAAAATATTTTAACACAACACGACACCACCATGGCCATCACCTCTACTATTACTATTACCACTATTGTTACAACTACTACTAATAATAATAATACTATTTCTACAATTACTACTACTACTAATAATAATGATAATAATAATAGCTTGCATTTGTATAGCAGCTGTCACACAAACGACTAAGTTTTCCGGGTTTATAAAAATTAAAGATTTATTTTGATATAATACACATATGATCCTGATCTGTTATTGCTTATATGGGGCATATCACTAGTCTGTCACTGGGATTATGCTTCATTTAACTGTTACGTATGTACCGCTCTTACCTGGGTTAGATTAAAGAAATGGTGGGCCTTCATTAAACACTGTGTAAACCTGGGGTCATTCTGCGCACCTGCCTTTAAAAAAAAAAACAAAAAAAAACAGGATGGTGTAAAATTTAAATGTTTATGTATGATTCTTGTGTTAATACTCTTTAATCCTCGTGACTTACATGTAGCTTACATTTTAATGCTGCGGTAACGTTAACACTAATAAACAATGTAATATGGTGTTACTGTCTACTCAAAAGAGTAATGGAAAAACATACAGACAAATTCAAACATGTTCTAAATACCTCAAGAAATGCTTGTACTGCAAAGGCAGTATCCCATAGCTGAGATCCATTGGTTCCCTGTGAAAATGAAAAGAAAAGAAAAAAACACACACACAGAAAATAAACAGGAGCAGTCAGATAATCCTATGTACTATGTGACAGAAAAATAATTTTATGAAGCAGAGACCAACCTGCATCTTCAAGCCATCAAGACCTAGCCTGGGAAAAAGTATACAAAGAATATATTGTTTATATATTTAATGTCAGGATAGGATAGGGAGTATTCTAAAAATGGCTTATTTATGACTAACCAGAGGTAGTCTGGGATCCTCGCCACATGTTCCTGGAAGGCAGCTGAAGTGGGTCCATCAACATGCCAGCGCACCAACATATTAATGGTTTTTGAGATCTGAGAATGCAGTTGGGATATGAAAATAATGCTTTCGTGCTACATTACCATACTGAAAATAATAGAGTGTGTGCAGTACCAAGAATGTACTATTAAGAGCTGTAAACAGTAAAACCTAGGGTCAATCAAATCAGTATTTGGTGTCACAACTCTTTGTATTTAAAACTGCATCAATTCTTGGTACATTGTTAGGAAAACAGTTGGCAGGTTGGTCCAAACATCTTTGGGAATCTGTTTTTGGCTGCCACTTGCTCCTGTCTCAGAATGTCCAAGAGATTTTCTCTCTTTTTTAAATTAAAGATATATACTTTATATATTTGCTTATAAATAAAATAAATAAAACTTAAAATTTGCTAAACATCTAAGATAAAAATAAAAAAAATTCCTAAAGGTAAACATACGTTAATTTATAAGTCCAGTGCAGTAACTTGTACATGTGTCCAAAAGGAGGAAAAGGACCCATGCCTTGAAATGTCATAAATAAAGGACAAAAGTCAACGCCTTCTAACTTCATTGTGAGAGTTTTACAAGGCACGAATTGGTGCATCAGTGCAAAATGACAGATATGTATCTAGTTTGTACATTTTTATGTGAAAATGTGTATGTTTAGACATTAATGAGATTGAACAGTTTTATTTGGAACAGAAGACATTGAAAGTCTGTTATCTTTAATAACAAATCAGTTATCATAAACAAAACCAACGTCTAGCTTACCGGCCCGATGCTAATGCAATTTGTAAAGCGATCATCTGCTTGGATGTGGTCGTACAGTTCCTTCACAGCTTTTTCTCTCAGTGCAGTACTGTGATGAGCCTCATATAGGTTCAGGATGGCTATGAAATACAGAAAAATTAGACTATTTCACTAAAAAGCAAGATTGTATTAAAGAAATAAAGCTACACTTACGATAGATGGCAGTGAGCAGAGTGCTGTGAGGGGTGTACATGTCTGATGCGGCAACATTGTTTCTTTGAGCTGGCCAGTTAATAGTTGAATAGTCCTGGACATACAGTTCCTGTAATAGCACATCATAATGTTTAGTTAATAACTTAATCCTTTAGCATATGATAGAAAGTATGCCAAATAACAAACCAAATGAGTTCCCCAAAATTTCTTCTAGAAGATGTATATGAAAACTAAAACAGTGTTTCAGTTTTAACCTTTCAGGAGCTATCGGCAGGTTCGGACATACATTTCTCATTTTCATAAATACGTTTGTTATTAGTTTCACTGTCACTGCAGAATAACATGCTTTTAGACAAATTACTGAACAAGCTAAGGATCTTTCAATATGAGGCAACCTTGAACGGATAAAATACTGACAATTTTACAATCTTATTGTCTCTTATAAATTTGCTTATATATTACATTTACATTTATTCACTTGGCAGACACATACGTAAAGGAATAGCATTATTAGCTTTCATTTCCACAAAATGACCAGAAACGTGATATTTGTAAGTGTGAGTTGTAGAAAGAACAGAAAGACATATATTAGTATAAAGTTGTGCTGTGTGCTAATCAGCTAACAACGACTAATCAGTTAAACTATGAATTAGGAATTGGCAATACGAAAAAATGTGATATCATAATACTTCAAAATATTTTTATATGAAACATAGTATATAGTTTGTCAGCAAAACAGCAGTGTTGCATTAAAATCCTATGAAAACTGAATTCAGTGATACTTTTATTTAATGTCTACAAACCCAAAACCTAGTGGCAGGTGGACTGGCAACAGTAAATTGCCCTAGGTATGAAAGAGTGTGTGAATGTGTGTGCTCCCTGCGAGAGACTGCTGTCACACTCGGTGTGTTCCTGCCTCACACCCAGTATGCCCGGGATAGGCTCGAGATCTACTGCAACACTGACCAGGATAAAGATATTACTGAAGATGAATGAATGAGTGAATGAATGAATGGAAAGGAGGAAAAGTAGAAACATGTTGTAATGAAATGTTAATATTTTACAATTTTAAAATTCATCACAAAATAAATATTATATCCTATTGTCCAGCACTACTATGAATAGTACAATTTGTTTATTTGTGTTTTAACATAATGTGTATAAAATCTATTAAGATCTTACTACTTGGCATGGGAAAGCATTACAACCCCATTCAACAAAGATGTTTAGTGTTACTGTAAGGCTCCCCCTGCTGATGTGGTTGTGTAACTGTACCTGTCTCAAGCTGCGCACCAGTGAGTCCTCCTTTGCAGACAATCTGATGGCATAACAGTAGCTCATGGGAAGGTAGACCTGCCTGCAGTGGCACCACAGAGTGGATGGATGCGCTGGCATCCAAGTTGGAAACAGCCTGAAATGATTTTAAATTAACAGAATGTTTTAAGTAGATGCATGTATTTAGGTGTGCAGTGCCATGAGTCATCATGGTTAAAGAATTATGGACAATTATATAATGCGTCTGTACCACATCTCTGGAAAAAGCGTGTTCATCCCTTCCCAACTGTACACATTGAGGATGGCCAACCAGAACTTTCCCCAGGACGGTATACCTAGAGCACCTCCTGTAAGAATAATCATAAAAGTAGAGATGCATTTAGCATTGCACTTCTTTAATGCTGCAACACGCTGCAGATTGTTTTATATAAGTTAAGGCCAGACCTTTGCTGTGTAAATTGTTCCTTGCCCGCACCATATCTGGGTCATCAGGCCCAACTCCCAGGATTCTCAGTGTGGTGTAATTGAGCGCTGTGCCAAATACAGTCGACTTGTCTTCTACATGCCTGGAAAAATTACACATGCCATGGCAAAATTCAGAAACAGACAGACATCATTTTTAACACATCTCAAAGGGTATTTTTCATTTGATTAAATGTCCGAGATGTTACTTGTTTCAACCATTACAGAAAATTATTAATGTTATTCATTCATTTTTATATATAATCATTAAGTTATATATAGATGTTATAAGTTAAGTATATAAAAAATGTTTAGGTAGGTCAAAGTAACATCCACATGAATGCCAAGACCCAAGGTTTCCCAGCAAAGCATTGCCCAGGGCATCACACTGCCAGTATCAGCTTGCCTTCTGCATCCTGGTGCCATCTCTTCCCTCTTCCATCTTCTTCTCTTCTGACACCTTTCTATCAGAACCAGCATTAATTTTTCAGCAATTTGTGCTACAGTAGCTCTTCTGTGGGATCGGATCAGACAGGCTAGCCTTCGCTCCCCACATTCAATGATGAGCCTTGGGTGCCCATGACCCTATCAGCGGTTCACTGGTTGTTCTTCCTTGGCACACTTTTGGTAGGTACTAACCACTGCATACCGGGAACACCCCACAAAACCTGCTGTTTCTGAGACTCTCTGACCCAGTCGTCTAGCCATCACAATTTGGCCCTTGTTAAAGTCACTCAGATCCTTACGCTTGGCCATTTTTCCTGCTTTCAACACATCAACTTTGAGAACTGACTGTTCATTTGCTGCCTTATATATCCCACCCCTTGACAGGTGCTATAGTAAAGGGATAATCAATGTTATTCACTTCACCTGTCAGTGGTTTTAATGTTATGGCTGATTGGTGTATGTTGTGTGTAAGATGTAAAAAAGGCAGCTGTGTGTAGAGACAAGCTAGATGTATGCTAGGTATAAACCCATGCAAATACACATTATACACTTACGAACACATAGGGAAGTCAGACTTACAGACCCCAGCCACCATCTGGCAGCTGCACTGAACGTAGATACCTCACCATCTCCTTCTTCCAGGCTTCTGACAGAGAGATTTTAGCAACATGACAGGTTATAAGGAGACCTGCAGGAAAAGGACACATTCATCACATGATTACACATTTTAAGGAAATATATGAAACAATACTTCCCCTTTACATTTTACTATATCGTACCTGGAAGCAAGAAAAGTGGTCCTCCGTAGTCTCCAGTCCAGTGGCCATCTTCAGCCTGGAGAAGACTGTAAAACTCCATCCCCTTCTGAGCAGCTTCAACCACTGTGTGTGCAACTGGGGAGACTGGAACAAACTTACTCTGAGGGGAACAGAATGTACATTCAAAGTCAAGCTTCAGTCTCAGCTTGATGTGATATTTATTAGTCCAAATAATAAATGCATATTTATTCACATGCACGTCATAATGAAGTTGGAACAACATAAAAATAATTGTTCAGTTTGCAACCTGCATGACTGAGTCTTTATGTGAATTACAAAGATGATCAAACTCGACAAGCACCAGAGTGCTATCAGGCATTTGGTTATGACTGCAAGGTTGTCAGTATTCATTCAGTGTAATTCAGTTTTATTTATATAGCTCCTGTAACAATAGACATTTTCACAAAGCAGCTTTACAGAAATCTGGAAATAGATTTAGATCACCAATGAGCAAGATTAAAAAAAAAAAGCAGCAAACTAAAAGAGAAGGCTAAAAATATTTTCTCTTTCCTGTTGTTATCAGTAACGTCATTGATTTTGGCTTTTAAACTGAGGCTGGCACTGACTACTTTAAAGTAGACAGCATAGCTGATGTGCAGAAGGAATTCATGGCAAATGAATTCCTTGAAAGTGAGAAAGTGAGAACACTTCCCATTCATCTAATAAGTTACATTTTTTTTCTTTTTTTACTCCTGTAGCGATCAATATCACTGACAAAGACAGTTTATTCTGCCATCACGTTATCCATGCTTCGGGGCCCCTATAAATAATAATTTCCAAAATTGCATCAACTTTAGCTTCTCTAAAGCTTCAAAAGGTCCATTCAAATTTCACTGATTTGATAAAAAAAATCACCCCCCCCCCAACCCCCTTTGCTGCATACCGTGTCAAGACCCACAGAGTGAGCCTCCAAGAAGTTCTGCTCCCTGTCCTCAGTGTCTTCATCCTTCAGGTATTTCCATGTCTGCCTTCCTTCCACGTTACTGAGCCTCCAGCGAGTCAGGTCTGTCACTGCTGTAGTCTTATAGGGACCCCCTCTTCTCCGCACACACCTGAGAAAGGTGTATACAGGGGAGGATTTATCACTAGGCAAAGGTAGGCAAGTGCCTTGGGCCCCCAGAAGCCAAGGGCCCCTAAAAATGTAAATTATATAATAATATATTTAAAACTATTAATGTTAAATATCGTATGCTGAAAATTTAAATATCGATGTTAAAGCACTGATATGAGGGCCTATATTCCTATATTTTGCCTAGGGACCCCAAAATCCGGCCCTGGGTGTATATGCACACATACACACACTGAATGGATTATGCTCAAATAATCCATTAACATAATATGCAGGAGTCTACGTTAAAAACAAACAAACAACAAAAAAACGCTATTAATCATGCAAAAATGAAAACATCACTTATTACAAAATGTTTTAGCACAACGCAAAGGTCCGTGTTTCTCTAACGTCAAACAAGGCTTTTTTTTTTAAACATATTATCCAAACATGCAACATCCACTAAAAACACAATACTTACGTCCCTTCAGTCATCTTTGCACTGCATGGTTAAACATCTCCTTGAGTTGAAATACTGCGAGTCAAATTTCGTCCGACACCGTCGTTCCTCCCCTCGCTGTCATATTTTTGTGGGTAATGTAGTTCATGAGCACGTTGACTTTATATAAAACCGGCAGTGTGGTAGACAGCTTCAACCTACATTTCCCATGATGCTTAGTGGTGCCTTCCGAGCGAGTTTCGCCATGGAGAGACCTGACCAGAGGACTGATCACCCAATCATAATTATTAAAGGCGGGGAAATGGGCGTGGTATTCAAATAGTTCAACCACACCGGTGCATTCTACAGTAAAGTAAAGCGTTCACAAAAATACAGGTCAAGTGTTTATTTTTTCCTGTTTCCTCATAGATTTAACAAATATTGGGAACCAGCAAAAAATGCCAAAAAAAAAAACATTATCTCTCAACATGATTTATTAAATCATAGCAAATAATTTTACATACCAGCACACAACATATCCAAGCACACAAACATCCAAGATTCACATAAATGTTTATACACAAATAAATCAGGAACATTGCTGTGAGGGAAAAAAAATTCAAGACGTTTTAGATGGATTATTTTATTAGCAATTTTTTGAGCTTAACAAATGTAACAGTGTTTAAAAATCAAAAATACAGCATATTTATAAAAGAAAGAAAAGGGAAAAAATCTGTCATTTACCAAATAAATCGTGACCATAGTATTGTAAGGTACTAGAGTATTATATGGATCTTCATTCATTCTTACCCCAGAGAGAAGCTCACAACAGGTTATCAACATACTGTACAACAAACATTAACCAATCATGCAGAAGCACTGTTATAACAGTAGCAACAGAGCATTGCTCAGTCTTCTATAATCTCCAGTAAGCTGTTTAGCTTGAGACTGCATGCCAGCTCCTCCTCTCGGTTTGCTAATACCAGTCTATCGAGCTCTTTCAGCTGCTGTGTTAGAGACACAGGTCCCTTTTTTCTGTAAGTGTTTGGCACCTCAACAGGGTCTTCTGTTTTGGGTTCCTGAAACAAATGTAGAGAGATTAAGTCTATGTAAAAATAACTTGAATACTGTGCTAGTTGGTACAATTTACATGCAATACAACACAAAATAAATGGGTGCTGCCCCAACAGTGGCTACAAGACAGTGTTTTCTTTTTAATGCGCATGGTTCATAATGTCAGCGGCACCAATTATGCAAAGAATTTTAGTCTGTGTTGGACTTAACCATAGTACACAGAAGACTGGTCCAAAATTATCTTCTAGGACATCTTTTATTGATTCGTAGCTACTGGAACTAAAAAAGAAGATGCATAGATGCAGTAAGGACAATAATAAGAAAGCAAAATATAAGTTAATCACCTGTGTGATGCAGGCAGCAGATGCACTGTGGCGCTGTTTGGGAACAAGAATTTCAGGCATGGATAGCAGTGTGGAAGGCACAAACAGAGGTATGGAGACCGAGTCCACAGGATCCAACGCTAACCAACGCTGCAGCTGTTCTTCAAACCTGAACATACAACAGTAATTTCACCACTTTTACCCAGATGTTGGACATCACCTATTTCCAGGCTCACCAAATGCAGGTTTTAAGTGAACTGTTCATAAAACCCTTTGTAAAAGTATCCTCAGGCAATTTCCATGTAATTTATCTAGAAAAGCTCTTAAGACTTTAAATGACTAACCTCTGACTTTGAGCCTTCTCCTCGTGAATGCTGGAGAGCAGTCGCTGAGGCAGCAGCTCCTGAGGTGAAGGAGTATGGGAGATGTCCAACACAGAAGGCTTCTCCCCTGTCTCTATTTGACTGTGGAACAGTCTCTGTCTGGGAAACCGTGCTGGGGTCGGCGTGAGTGTGGAGCTCGGATTTGACCTGGGAGAAAACGTAAATGAGTTTTTTGAAAGTGATTTATGTCAACTGCATATTGCAGAATGTAAGGCACAAGTCAAACATGGGCCAGTTTCATTCAGCCTGTGTGATCTGAAAAAAAAACCAACAACACCATACTCCTCAATGCATTACCTAGAACTAACACTGAATGCATTGCATAAGCGTAAGGTGACTATCTGTCCAATCCACAATCTACCAGCCCACTTAAATTGTTATAAAGAAAACTAACACCAAACTGCTTCTGAGTGGCACAACCTACTATGCCACAACCTGGTGGTGTTCTCTGGATGAGAAGGATAACTCCCATGTCAATCACAGCTACACTCGCCACGTTCGAAAAGTGGCAGTAGGCTGGTCTCATGTGTCTCAGAGGAAGCAATTGTTAGTCTTCACCCTCCCCATTTGGTAGTTGGGTAGAGGAGAGCTGGCTAATGGATGGGAATTGACAGGTGACCAAATTGTGGAAGAAAATGAGGGTTAAAAAAAACACTAAAAAGAAAAGAAAACTAATATCAAAATGTATAACAATATCCATGAAACAAGGAAAGGGACAATAAATGCTGGTCCAGCTGTGTTTACAATAAAGCACATAAACTGTATATTCTTCGTTAATNGACACAATCATGACATCTTTATATACATTCTTTTAAATGAAGTTTCCAGCATATAGAAAGTATAAAGTGTGGGATTTCAGTGCATTGTTATGGAAGCTGGAGCAGGGAATTCTGTGCTTCCCCACTCTCAGATACTTACCTTACTGTGTTCCGCTGTTTCTCTGTGTGAGTGCGTCTGACTGCTGCAACCCAACTCTCCGGAGGAAGAAAATCTTTAAGTTGCTCTTTGTAAAAGTACACCAAAATCTCTCCTTTGTCAGTGAAGGCATCTATAACAGACAGAGACACAGAATAAACAGGTAAGAAAGAAAACAGTTCTGAAAATGTAAAGCTCTAAAATTCAGAGATCATTTGTATGGCTATTTTTAAATCACATTAGAGCACACATTACTCAGGATCCTGACCTGCTGCTACTGGACTCTCTGTTAAGTGCCAGTCTTTCAGTCGATGCTCTATGCAGAGGATCAAAATGTCATCCCAGGGTATGTGACTGAAGGAAGGCCTATCATAGCCTCGCTGCAGGTGTTGAGCGCGTACTCTTGCTAACAGGTGCTCCAGATGTGACATGAGGAGGGGCTGGCTTTGGGCAGAGCTGGGGATCTGGGACACGTACTCAAATATGGATGTACACAAATGGGGCCATGGAGCTGATGGATGAGAAATATTTGTTATACAGTATTGTTTCTTATTTCAAAATGCATTTTTACATACCACTGGACACACTATACAGAGCAGATACAATATTATGCTTTCAGTGACCAAGGCATACATCTGTACATTCTACAAACACCCACAGAACAAAAATCTCTTTGACAGCAATTTTTTTTATAATTTTAACAGACATACCGTTTTGAGGAGGCCATTCCCACTCAGGGATCTGCAGACTGAGGATCACTCTTTTCAGCCAGGCCAGATGCTGTGGGGAATTCCAGTCCAGATGTGGTACCAGCTCTCTGTTCTCAGGTAAACAGAACTCAGGTGGGGGCCAGGAGATTCCAACGAGCCTCTCAGAGCTGACCACATCTGCCAGATAGGTCAGCACACTATTATAGAGCTGGATGACTACCTCTGGCTCCTGGCATGGCAGAGCTGCTCGTGCCCTCTCCTGCTTGTCATGAAGGAACCTGCTGTGAAACTCGCGACACAGCCCTCCTTCTACAAACTGCAGCAGAGGCTGCGAGGAGAGGACTGTCGAGGCTGGAGAGTGGGCAATCAGCCAGCGCACAGCTTCAGCAATCTATCAAAAATCAAGCAATTTTTCCAGAATTTATCCATTGTAAAATCTGTAACATTAATAATAATTCAGGCTTTAGTTTTGATGCTACAATATCTATTTTGATTTTCATTGTGAATGTGTTAAACTGATAAGATCAAGTAGCATGATAGACACTGACCTGTTTGGATCCTTGCAGATCAGTCACACTCCCCGAGATACGGATAAAGATGTATTCTGAAATAAGCTCATCTTGAACTAATGTCTTCAACTTAAGGACTGTAGAATGAAAGTGAAGATAAATCAATTTTCAAGATCTAAAGATCAAAAATCTTTAGAAATGATAAAATAATTATAAAGAGTCACAAGCTTAGAAAACAAGGAAATTCTATTACAACTTGTGCCGTCATATACCTTCTTCTAACTTCTGGTCATTAACTGCTCCTTCAAGTTGGTCAGGTATGAGCAGTACCAGGGGCAGTGCTGTGTGCCAGCCACTGGCCTGCTGAACCTGCTTCAGCTGGAGGAGGGCGGAGAGTAGGGGTACGTCCTCATCATCCAGCCCAGTGCAGGGCAGAGGGGGCAGTAGCATCAGCAGGGAGCTGGTACCTAGGAGCTCATTCTGATCCTCCAGCTGGCTCTGCCCCTCCTCGCTCAGAGGCCCGTGGCTCACCTGCAGACACACACTCATTTTTAAGCTATAATAATAATATTTACATACATACATTTGATAAAGTGGTTACATAACAAGTAATTAGTTGACTGTGTGTGCCCATTACTAGTTTATACAAACTAATACATGTAGACAAACCAAGATACATTAGCATTCAGCAGTTTTAGTTGGTGTTTAGATCACATAGTAATATCAGTGGGAACACTGAGCACTGGTTTTGCCCATATGAGGGTCTCACCTTTATGCAGAGGTGAACTTTGTGGGTCTTTGGTCCAATATCTCTCAAACTGTTACTGATGACCAGAGTTTTGAGCTTCCCTTCTGACTCCATCATGCTCTCCTCCATCCTCTCTCCACCACCCAGTTTAACTTCAAGCCATTTGGTCAGTGTACTACAGGAAAATCATTAAAGAACAAAAGCATTTTAAACATTTTTCTACAGAGTGCTTTGAACTCAAAATGCCAGGGTTAAAAAAGGCCAAGGGCTCAAGAGCTGCTATGTAGTCTCACTTACCTGTTCATGTTACTGTCCTGGTCACTGGGAAGTAGAAGAGTGGCTTTCCAGAAGATTCTGTCAGGTGGATTAGGGGTGCTTTCAGCCACTAGAGCGGGCAGGTCGAGAGGAGACCACACACGCTCACTGAAGGAATTAAAAAAGAAGCATATTATTATACAGTCTGATTAGCATTAAACTGTACACTATTTTCTTAGATAAACCAGCCCTATCACAGGTTCTCACCTTAATAACAAACTGTAATAGTAGTCTTTTCGCATCTGGCGGATGGTGTCACTCCTCATTTTTAGTAACCTGCCATCACACAAAATCAAATGCAGTTAACAGCTGCAAGAAGTCAAACATTAGCATGCATAAAAATGTGTACCATGATAGAAATTGTATGATCACCTTGTGCAGGACACGACCATGTTCCCTGCATTGCCCAGGTTGATGAGGCCTCGGGCAAGTGTGTCGATAGATGGGAAGGATGGAGCACTCGGGACCAAAGCTTTCAGCTTGAAACGAGGGTCAACACAGCATGGAGCTGCAGGGAATCCACGCATCTGCCTCTTCAACTGTCTACGAACTGCTACCACATCACGCCACCTACACACATGTGGAACCACACACACAAAATTGTTTGAATTTTCTTTATACAAGATAATATCTCAACACGTATTGACTGATACAACAGTATAATGTTATGCACCTCTTAATAAACTTGTGTATCTGCCATAATTGTGCATCTAACACCTCTCTGACCAGACAGGCAATCTCCATATCCAATGTCTCCTCCACTAAGCTGTGACACACCTCCTCTGTGCACTGAGCCACACGTGCAGCCTTCTCCTCCAGTGCAAGTCTGTGGGAATGACATTTATTCAATATATCCCCAAAAATGTATATTATTTGTATATTACATTAACAAATATCAGGCAAAGAAAAGTAGACTATATGGCCAAAAGTTTGTGGACACCTGACCATCACATCCGCAAGGTGCTTGTTGAACATCCAATTCCAGATTTAGTCCCCCTTTGCTGTTATAATAGCCTCCACACTTCTCAGAAGGCTTTATACTAGATTTTGGAGTGTGGCTCAGGGGATTCGCCCATTCAGCCACAAAAGCATTAGTGAGGTTGGGCACTGATGTTGGGCGAGGAGGCCTGGGGTGCAGTCAGCATTCCCAGTTCATCCCAAAGAAGTTCAGTGGGGTCTGGGCTCTGTACAGGCCACTTACACACCAACCTTGGCAAAGCATGTCTTCATGAACCTCGCTTTGTGCACAGGGGCACTGTCAAACTGGAACAGAACTTGGGCTTCTTAGATCCAGTGAAGGGAAATTTTAATGCTACAGCATACAAAGACATCGTATAAAATTGTGTGCTTCCAACTTTGTGGCAACAGTTTGGAGAAGAACCACATATGGGTGTGATGATCAGGCCATATACCAGTTTGAAGAGCAACATACTTTCAATTCCTTTATCTAATAGCAAATTAATATGTTTAACCCAATCCAAATGCTTAAGACTAACTTTATCTCCACATCAGCCATTTCCCTGGTGCACTGGGTAAGGACCTCCTCACTGATTTCAGCACACAGTTCTGAGCTCAGCTTATCCAGGAAGGCCTCTCGTTCCTTTCTCCGCCTGGAATAAAAACACAAAAGTTACAGAAGCTGGCAAGTAGAATGTGCTAGATGGCATCAATAAAATGTGCATGCATGATGGGAATCTAAAGGTTCCCTGGAGCATGTCAATATGTTAAGCTTATGACACTGCCATGTTTAGGAGTTATGAGTTACTTACAAATTCGATTCCATTAGAAATTCAAAATCATAAATCAAAAACAATCAAAGAGAATGATGCAATACACACACCTGTCTTCCTCTAGCTTGCGTTTCTCCTCAGCGATTCGCTGCTTCTCAGCAGTGATCTCTGACGTAGACACTTCTCTTAACATCTGAGCCACAACCTCACTGACCATTGTCTGCAGCTCACTCTCACTCACACTGTAGACAAGCGAAAGGATGTGAAAGTGTACTAACAGGTTGCAATATTAAAATCATTATAAATTATTAATTAATTATTATAATCATTAAATCAATATTAATCAAATATGCACATTAGATTAAAATAACTCATTGTCAATCAAGTATCAATACTGCAAATAAATCCAAAGTCACATGCCATTCTGATCTTTTATTATGACTGGAATATATTCTAGACACTTTCTAAAGCTAAAAATTTACCTACCTCAGAGCTGCAGAGACATACTGAGCCCCAGCTTTAGCTATGCCTAAGACTTCATCCGCCAAAATCTCCTCCACCACAGACTCCACTTCGGCCATTAAATCCTGTAGGAAGAGCAGAATGACACTGATAACTATTTACACATGCATCATTTTAAAAGGTCATTGGTTAAAAAGGTTAAAAAGGTCAAAAAGGTAACGGCATTTTTTTTTCTGAAACTTCATCCCCTGACCTCACCTGGTCTGAGTAGGCTGGTTCTCTCTTTGGAGATGGGGGTCTGACAGGCTGGGGCTGAGCTAGGGGCTGAGCTATGGGCTGAGCAATGGGCTGGAACATGAGCTGGGGGTTTACTGGGAGCACTGGTACAATATGTTGCGAGGACTCTCCAGTCTCCTGTGTGTCTTCATGCTGGGCCAGCTCCACCAGTGCAGGGGGCTCCATAAACAGCCTTGGCTCAGCCAGCAATTTGGGTTTGAGCTGAGGCCTTGCATCCAGTTCAACCAGGGGTTTCACTGCCGAATATGAGAGAAGATAATTAACCCCCTCCTTAACACTCACATGGCTGTGTTATAGACTCAACAAATATCTAAACCCACACTTGTTTCACTATATTATGTACAATTTTGAGAGTTTTGTCTTTCATTAGTCATGTGCAAAAAGATGGAGAACATCTAATGTGCTCATTAAATGCCTGGCAATAGGTTAGCATCCAAATTATGTATCCTAGAGCACCCAGAATACTCGTTGTGCACTATGTATTTGTAGGGAACAGGGCACCATAGACAGATGGTTGGGTTTTCGAATTTAAAAAACAAACAAAAACAAAAAAAAACATATTTTCTAATATAGTGTGTTATATGGTGTCTATGAAAATTTTCTCACTCACTGTGATAATTTTGAATATCTAGTAGTAATAAGTCAAAGTGCACATGCAAGCATAGTTTATAAAACTTTTTTGGAATCAATTTAGAGTTTATCACAAGTTGCCTTGACTTACTACAAGATCACTAATTGATTACTACTACAAGATAGGTTAACCAACCTTTCATGGTAGCTGGCAATGACTCCAAGGAAGCTAAATCTCCTCTGTATTTATTGTTTGAGTCAAAGCTGCAGACTGGCATGTGCTGTGGTGGGTTGGGCAGTGGGCCTCCGTTCACAACCTCCCCAAGCAGTACCATCTTCTTCTTCTCAATGGCAATTGACCTCTTCAGAGGAATCGGTAGATCTGGCTCCTGATAGGCAGTACGGCTCAGCTCAACCATACTAGAGAAATTGCACATTAAAGAAAAGCCATTTGTCTAATACTTTAACAGTTGCTGCATTACATGTATATGGAGGCTTAGGAGATGAGGTACAGTGAAAATTCACACAAAACTATTCAAAACTAAGAGAAGGTGTGTGCTAAACTGTAAAATGTTTGCTAAATCTTCCCAGACAAAAAAGGAAATGTTGAGAATATAGAGGACTTTACCCATCAGCAACGCTAAGCCCATAAAGCTGCAGAAAGTCAATGGCTTCAGAAGCATTGCGAAACATAAGCATCCGGACCAAGTCCTCCACAGGGAAAGTGGTAGACCTCTGAGAACCCACAGTGTAGGCTACATTCAAGGCTTTCAGTGCAGCACACCTTACCTATCATCATAAAATAAAAATAACAATAAATTAAACATAAGTGAATTCAAGATACAAAAAAAAGCACTGCTTGCTCTTTTTGCCATATTGATACTGTGCACAGTGGTGTCTTAGTTCAGTCAAAGCACAAAACTAGGCACTTTTAAAAACCCAGCCTATTCTAGATACACCCTCTATGGCAGTTGCATCTGAATGTATCTGCAAAGGGTGGGTGCTGCAGGTTTTCATCCAATCTATCAGGAGTCACACCTGATTTCACCCGTTTACTCAGTTCATCTTGCTCTTTATTCATCTACTAGGTGTAGCTCATGTTTGGCTGGAATGAAAAGCTAAAGATGGATAAGAGTTTGTTGGTTATATTAGACACCGTTTCTCAGTGGTGATGTCAATGATGATTTTTTTCTAATTAATTACAATATACCCAAATGTTCTTCATAAAATATTTAAAAAGAAATGACAGGAACATCATGCTAATTTATAACATTTCCTTTCACCTTTCACTTACTTTTATCACCCACAATACTCAAGTTAACAATTTAGTTTGAGAATTTATTAGATCTGCAATCACAATTCAATAATCTTGATACACTTTTATATCATGTGGATGTTCATGTATTAAATCAATTCTTCAGTTTTTCTTATCCTTTTATTGTCAGCACAATATTTAAAAAAATATTCAAAATATTTGACAGTTTCAGTTATAGAATGTATACTTATTTGCCCTTTACAGCACTCACTTGGTTAAAGTATCTGTGGAGAATGCAGCCAGATAGATAAGATGCTGCTTTCACCAGCTTGAAGAATCTGACAAAGTTGTTGCTGTTAAGGGCTGCAAAAGCTTGGACAGCAAACTTCACCTCCACAGAGTCCCGGACCTCTTTGCGAAATTGCTGAACCTCACTTTTAGGAAAAACAACAAACAAAAACAACTTTGGTTAAGGTGATCCTCACCATATCACTGGCAACGTACGTAGGACTTTGTAAAGCATGACCAAAAGCTATTTGCACAAATATTGGGGAAAAACATACATCAAGCCATGGTCTAACTGCAATATATTTCATTGCTATCTAGAGCCATACCGAAGAATATCACCATCGTTGAGTTTGAGCAGAACGCTGTACTGGCGGAACTCTGCCTCATTTGGGCAGTACACATCCTTAGTGGCCAGGTCCTGATACATCTCTTTCAGGCTCTGGAGGCACTTGGTCATGTTTTCATTATTAATCTTGGCATCGAAGGACATCATAGGCTCCTGGCACAGATGATGGGCACAGTGGATGTGGAAGCGAGTGCATTTCTCTATTAAAGACACAGTCACCGGGTCACAGAGGTGCTGCTGTGTAATATCCTGCGGAGACACATGACATAGACATGTCTACAGTCTACTGTAACACAAACCAATAAAAGCGCTAGGTTAGCTTTTAACACCACCATAAACAGTATGTATATAAAGGCAGTGAAGCACACCTTGCGAATTCCTCTGGTTCTGTTCCAAACAAAGTCGTACCAGTCTCGGTAGTTACCCTCACCCTGGTCCATTATCTGAGTGACCAAGTAGTCCATTGTCATGCTCAGCACTGGAAGAGGCCGTAGCTCATGAGAGAGAGGCTCCTCCTGGTCAGCCGAGGACCTGCTGTATTCTTTAATGGCAGCACAGTGGTCAACCTATAAAGCAGAACAGATTCAATTCAACTGCTGGAATAAAAAAAAAAGTGTCTATATCGTTCATTTAATATGAGTTAAGGATTTAATTGCACTACAGGAAAGATTATTTGAGTAGAAACCTTTTCTGTATCTGGAACAAGCTCGAAAACGCTGAGTTGGTTGCGAGTTTCTCTCATGTAGCGCTCCTTCTCTGGGCACATATCCGGACATGTGCCCACAAACACTTTGGACATGTCCAAGTCAGTTCTCTTTGGTCTCACTTAAAAAAAATAAATATATTTTTAATTCTCCAGTTACATGTAAAACAAAAATAGCTGAAATGGCATGCAGGTGAATAACAAAGTATATTTACACTGGCGAAGAATCTTGTCTCTCTGCTCAAGAAGGCGGTACTTTTCCTCTGCTGTTTCAGCTATTTGACCAATCAGAGGCTGAAGGGATGACGGCATGATGATCACTGGTCGATCTACACTCTGTACCTCTGAACTCACATCCTGTTGAGGGTCACTATCAAACTGGAGGGTTTTGGCTACAGAGGACTTCTTGGCAGGAGATCTGAAGGAACAAAACATTATTATTATAATTATTCAACAAAACTTCAATAATTATGTGTTAAGAGCAGTGGGCATACCACAAGGCAGGAATAAGCAAACAAGCTTAACTTAAGCTCACACTAAGCCAAGCTGAGTAAAGTGTAAAAAAACAAAACTGGGTGAGTTCTGTTGTGTATACAGCTTTGCAAGTTCATTACAAATATTCATGTTAATTTGACTACGTTGTTGGTAACAAATTACACGCAAAATATTCATACTCTATATACTAACAACAAGATCATTTGAGTGTTTACCCCTTAACAAGTGAGGTGCTGACAGCAGGAGATCTGGGCAATGGTTTTCGCAATGGGGTGAGCTGAGACCCCTCTGGCCTTGACTCCTCTTCTGCACTAACTTCATCCTTGACTTCTGAAGGTTTCTCTCTTTTTGTGCCTGAGCCTGAATAGGTAAATATTGTAATTACGTTTTTACAGAATATTACAGAATTACAGAATATTCAGAAAATGAAGAAAGATACTGTCATGGATTCGTCACATAATGAGATCAATGAATTAACACATTGAGCTACCAAACATGTTTAATGCACTCACTTTGTTTCTTTCTTTGCCAAAATATATGGATTTCAGTCCCCTGGAAATTCTTCCCCTTCTTTTTTGCCATTGTTGCAGATGCCTGTAAGAGAGGTGAACACTAGCATTAGAAACTAATAATACACTTAAATGTTATATGCACATTCTATATTATTCTCTATTCATATTCTCTAAAACACATTTGTTCCTACACAAACTTACATTATCATGGAAATGTACAATAGCAAGATTCTTTTCAGGCCTGCAGTACACTCTGTGCACTTTCCCAAAGCGTCCAAAATGTTTTCTGACTAGGTCTTTCCGGTTGAGGTTGGGTGGGATTCCCTTGCATTGTATGGCAGTGAGTTCAGAGGGAGAAAGACTAGCCAGGCTATCAGTGCTCTCCCCACGTCCAGCTCTTCGAGATGGGATACCCGTCTCTACTTCAGGCTCAGAAACTGCAAAGATATAAACAGTCTAATTTTAAATATGGCAACATAATGCTGGCATTACTAGGGTTCAGTTCACATCTCAATTTAAGATAAAAATAAAATTGTAAGACTGGTTTAACACAGATATAATTTCAAAACAAATGATTAAACTCACCAGGCTTCTCTCCTTTTTCCAGAACATGTCTTATAGGAGCCTGAGGTCTAGGTGGGGTAAGTGGAGCATCCACATCTGGAACTTGGGGGTCTGGTCTCTCCCCAGGAGCCCTGTCACTGGTTCGCTCTTCTTTCTTAGTGGTGTTGCCTGATGCCCTCATTAGGCCAGTCAATGCATTTATAAACAGTCCTCCTGTAGCTCCTCGACTCCTAATAAGTGGCCGCTTGGATGGATGTCTAGGGCCTACAGATTCACCTTGTGCTTCCTCAATTTTGGAACTTTTTCCTAGACTAGCATTTGGGACACTGGGCTCTTCTTTCCGTTTCATGCCCTTCCCAAGACTTCCAAAAGCTGCCTCTCCTGAGCTCTCCTCATTTTTCACTTCTGGGCTCTCTTCAGGTTTTGAACCACTAAATGCAAATGAAGGTTGGCCAAAAGCTGTCTGGGGCTGAATAACTTTTGCAGAGAAGCTAAATGCAGAAGGACTGCTAGAAATGCTGGTAGATTGAGCAGCAGTGGCGATGCTGCTGCTGTTGGAGGGATTGGCAGGTTGAGAGAATGTGAACTGGAGAGTGTTTCCACCAATCATTCCACCTTCAGTCTGAGACATGCTAGCACTTGTTACCGATGCTGAAGGGACTGCTCCAGGCTGGGAGAAACTGAAACCCAGAGTGGTTGGTTTTACACTTGTGAAAAGCAAGGCACCAGCGCTACCAGGACGGCTGCTATCTGAACCACCTGGCTTAGATGAAACAAAAGGATCAGACATTGGAACAGGTTGGACACTGGGAGGTACTGGGCTCACACTGAAGATAGGTTTGAAGACAGTTTCATTAGGAGGCTTAAAGCTAAATTTTGTCCCAAAGGCACTAGTCTGTGTATTGCTTGGGCCAATAACAGCAGAGCTTGTAGCAGCAAAGGCCGATGGCTGACCAAAAGATGGCTGAACAAAGTTAGGCTGAGATCCTCCAGTGCTGATGGAATTACTAGGCAGTTGCGAGTTACTGGAGGAAATGCCAAATCCAGATGTGGTTTGTCCAAACCCAGTAGTTTGACCAAATCCAGAGGTCTGGCCAAATGCTTGCACTTGACCAAATGCAGGAGTCTGACTCTGTCCAGTAGAAGGTGGCGGTGCTCCAAATCCAAGTGTTGCCTGTCCCAAAGCTGGTTGTCCAAAAGTTGGTGCTTGAGAAGTAGTGGAAAAAGAGGAGGACTGTCCTAACCCACCGCCTTGGCCCAAAGAGGGTGACTGACCAAATGATGATGTTTGGCCAAAAACAGATGTTTGTGCAGACCCCTGAGCAAAAACTGATGGCTGACTAAAAGCCGAAGGCTGGCCAAATGATGACTTCTGCCCAAAGCCAATGTTAGGTGCCGTGCTGCTTGTACTCTGCTGACAAAGTGACTGGAACAGGCTACTACTCTGACTGGCATTACTTGGTGCCTGGAAAGCACCTTGCTGTCTACCAAAGACATTATTTGGATTCATTCTGGATAAATGTGAACAGGTATCGGGATTGGACACTAAAGGACACCAAAACAAACAGGCTCACTGTTAGACTATTGGTTCACAATATGCTCCATGACCTGTTACTTTACATAGATAGGGCCTGAGCACATTTCAAGCTCAATAATGGAAAAAGAAACCTTTAGAAACTGTCCTAGGCCGAGTTCATGAACATTATTTATCTCTGAGGATGTAATCCGAAATAAAGTTTTTGAAAATCTCCCAGCAGAAACCGTCTGCCGTCTTTCATAACAAACCTTACACCGGAGTAAAAGAGAAGCTACAACAACAGCTGGCTAGCTAACCTTATAGATTAACTACAAGGAATCCTCTTAATATAAAGCCCTGGTAGCTAACTGGCTATTACCTCGCTGAAGACGTTAGCTGGCTTACTCATTGAACACTTCACAATACAAAGCTGTAGTCCTTTCCATCGTTAAATCCCATATGTACAGTCAAAATGACCGAATCCACATAAAATTAGTTTTTGATTTATGTTATTAGCGACACCTTTTCTACAGCGAACAAGCTAACAACGCGCAACAACATTTTCTTCTTCTTCGTTGTAATGGCGGGTTTGTTCCTTATGCCCCACAACACTACTGCCCCCTTCTGGCGGAAAGAGGAAACACATCCTCATCCTCCTCATCCTCCTTCTTCTTCGAGGTTTAACGGCAGCTTGCATTCAAGAGCGCTGCATTACCGCCATCTTCTGAATTATTCACCTGCGATGTTACTCCATTTTATTTCCTCCAGCTTGTTTTCCGCGATCATATTCTCCTCATTAAACCCGTACTAATTCAGAAATTACATATATTTTTCCTGCCTTGTCTAATCACACCACTTCCATTATATTTCTCCTCTGTTCTTCATATCTTCTGCAACTTCAAAGTACATGTTCTATGGTCTCTAATGTCTGACAATACTCACAAAAACCTGTAGGATGCTTCCCTATAATGTGTAATGTACTATTTAAATTACTGTGTCCTATTCTTAATCTTGTCACTATTTCTTCTCTCCTAGCCCCTCCCCAGTTCCTCACTGTACCAACTCTATTTTGGATGGCATACAAACGTCTTCCTTTAACTTCCCTGTCCCACTGACACTGTCACTGTACAGTGCGGACAATGAATCACTTCCAATTAAAACTTTACTTATTTTGCCCTCCTTTCTAATTCATTCTAATGTCATCAGGATAGCCTATAGCTCAACTGAGGAAACTCATCCAACGCTCTATTCTCAAAATAAAGCCATCCCAGTTCATGTTCTCATAAAATACAGACAAAAGCATTAGGTGGCTTTACTTACCATGGAGCATACAAACCTGCATAAAATTAAATAGACAAATAAAATAATTTGCTTTCCTTGAAAGTTTTGTTGAAAGGCAGACTTTTAATTAATTTTATTCTAACCCAGAGTCTGAATCACAGGCCAAGTCCGTCAAACTGGTCAACCATCTTTGGTAAGTGCTGGAAAAAAGGTAATCATTTCTGAATACTGGTTTGGCAGTATTACTACTTACACTTAGACAAGTATTATTACTTATTATTACATCATCAGTCAATAAATGAAGTGATAAGGAAGCTGGAAAATAACTTATCAGCTGGAAAAGATGGCCAGCTTGATACCCTGTGCTTAGCTTATCAGACGAAGCAGGATTTTTCAGCTGGGAAATGGACTACTATTACATGGTGTACTATTTCATCAGTCAAACTTCTGTTGCAATTCATTGAGGTAGCCAGAGCGTCCCTCCATTAGCACCAAAATGACTACATAATACTATTAAGCACTATGAAATAAAGGGTGGCACAGTGATGCAGCGGGTAGCGTTGCCACCTTGCAGCTCCGAGGTATTTCTTTCAATTCCAAACTTGGGATACTGGCTGTGTGTAGGATCACATTCACTTCCCATGTCCATGTGAATTTTCTCTGGGTTCTCTGGTTTCCTCTCACCTCCCAAAACCATGCAAGGAGGTGAACTGAGTACTCTAACTTGCCTCTAACTGTTAATGAGCATGTGAATATAGGTGTGTGTATGACATCCTGCAATGGACTATTACCCCTTCAGGGTTTATCCCAGCTTTGCGCCCAATGTTTCTGGGATAGGCTTTGGATCTACTGCACCCCTGACAAGGATAATGCAGTTACTGACAATAATAATAATAATAATAATAATAATAATAATAATAATAAAACACTATGAAATAAATAAGCACATAAATATATGTAAACTGGAATATCCACAAATGAACCTATAAATTCAATAACACATTTCTCAGTTAACAAGTCTTCCTGTCACAGATTTATTGGGGTTAACTGTTTCAATTTCTCTTTTAATTTCAAAATGGACTTTTTAATTTTTTTTAATTTAATTATTATTATTTTGCAGTAGTACTTTTTCCATGTTACACTCAGACACCAGGATCTCATTCAGGCCTGACTTTGACTCCACTTGGGTAACTGTGGAATTGACTTGTATGTGAAAGTATGATTTGACAACAACACTGGTGTGTGTAGGTAATTTATTAAGAAAGTACAATTACTTAGAAAGCTTTACATAGTGAACAAATAGTCAACACAGCATTCATGGCTATTTATATGCAGTGTCTCATTCAAAAAAATTGCTTTAAGTGATTGTCTTTACATTGTGATAGCTATACCTCAGACACAGCCTCAGTGAAAAGCACTGTCAGGGTTTTGCTGTGAATGTAGTTTCCTTAAAAGTAGCTTAAAAATGTACTGTTGCCAATGAAGCAGTGAAATACATGCATTCATTCTACATGCCCATGAATGTACATAGAGTAATGGGCTTTGGAGAGAGTGGGTGGAATCCTTCTGTCACAAAGCCTGTCCAAAGTTAATAATCTTGACTTTAATTGGATGCATCTTTCCGCTCTAGAAAATGAAAATTGACTGGTCGGTCTGCCACAAGCACAACACGATTAAAAGCTTTGACCTCTCCTACGCTGGGATCCAGCTTCACTTCAAACAGCTTTATCATCTAGATGATGAAAAATACAGCAGTTCAACACCAAACATCTAAACATACAGTATGTGACTGGATAATAAAATATAAAAATATATACAGGAGGTCATATTCAAAGTTGATTTAATATGTGAAATGAATAGTTAATACCAAAATTTTCCTCAGCAGTATTCACTGCTCTTTGGACTTTAGTGCTGGTTGGATAGTTGCATACTGCAGCTTATACCTATTTTATACTCTTGTTTTTTTTTTTGGCAGCATCCACTCTGGAAAGGATCTGTTCAACATCAAGTAGCAGCAGTCACATAGCCATCTTGGTGAAAAGAAGAAAAATCTGGAGGTGGCAAAACCACCTCCAGCACCATTATACTTAACACCCTCATGCACCGGGACTTTGTGCTCAGCCCACTGTTGTTTATGCAGCTGACAAAACACAACTCAGGTCACATCATCAAGTTCATTGATGGCTTAATACTGGTGGGTCTTGTAAAAATGAATATGAAAAATGACAGGGAGGATGACCCTGGTTCAATCCTGAGTTCAGCTTACTGGCTGTGTGGAGTTTTAGATGTTCTTCCCATGCCTGCATGTTTTTTTTTCTCTTGTCCCCCAAAAACTCTAATTGCACATTGGTGTATATCCATTGTGCCCTATAGACATGTGTCCCTTCCAGAGTGTATTCCCACATCACACTCATTGTTCCTGGGATTGGCTCTGAACCAAGTCTGTTAAAAATTCCTTGGTGTGCACATCAAGTGGACCATACGTGGGCCCTCTGAAGCCTAGCAGCCCCTCCATTTTGCAGACCAAGGAGAGCAAATGTCTCCTACCCATCCTCATTACTTTCTTTGCAAGACAACTATAGAGCCAGAGCAGCTGTGTAACTGAGTGAAAGCAGTTGTTAACATGCTCAATGGTCTTGTGTTTCTTTATTAAGGACTCTAAGCGTGTTGCCCCTTTACCATCTTGAAGAAGGTAGCAGAGTATCGGAAGCACTACTTCCAGACTTTGCAACAGCCTTAGGATCAACAACTTGCTGCCCCACAAAAATCAACTGAAATGTGGCACTCCGTTCGGTACTCACTAGCATAATGGACTATACATATGGTCCCGATCATGACACTTCCTTGTAAGATCACAGCAATGCCTCAGCCAGGACATGCCCCCCACTGGCTGCTCATTCAATATGTGTCCAGCCACTTGTATTCCACTTTACCTCCATAATCAGAGGTGTTAAAAACTGATGGTGCAAAAGGACAAACCAGGAAATTACCATGAATATTTTGAACTTAGGTAATCAACTTTGAATTCAGTCCACTGTGAATAACTGATAATTAATAAACAGGTAGATAACACTTTGTAAATGATCTCTGGTTTCTTACCCTTGCCAGACCCAGGTGCATCTCTAGTTCAGCGATCCGTCGACCAACACACCCTCTCACTCCAAACCCAAATGGGATGGAGCCAAATGGATCAGGCCTCTTCCTCCCATCCCGTAACCAGCGTTCAGGCTTGAAGAGTTGTGGTTCAGGGAAGACTGTCTCATCATAACTGATCGCATAATGTAAGGTAGAAAATGTGGTCTGTTCATAAGGACAGTTGATTAGTTAAACAGTGATTTTAGGGAGCCAATACATATAATATAAAAATAAAAAACACCTTTTTAGGGAAGAAGTGTCCTCCAATTACCACGTCACTTCCTGACAAAAGACGTCCATTTACAGGAACAACTGGGTACATTCTATACATGATCATAAGCGTTAGTAACACATAAAATAACCAAATTCGCTACAATGATACATCATATGTTAAATGTCCAAACCGCCCATGATACGATGACTACATCTCTTCCCTGCATGATCATTAGTAAACTGTGGTGGACTGGCCTTAACTAATTCATGCAGCCATTACGACACTGTACTGTATTTCATTTATTTCTCTCCTTCCAAACATCCACCTTAGAGTCTCCTTGATGACAGCCTTGAGGTAAGGCATGCTGTTTATGTCTTCAGCAGTTGGAAATTTGTCCCTATCTGTCCCCATGATGCTGGCCACTTCCTGATACAGTGTGTCCTGTGTCTCTGGATGCCGTGAGAGCAGGTACAAGGCCCACATCATAGTGTTGGATGTCTTAAAAGACAAGACATTTCATTCTATGTTATTCTCCATCACTAATAACCACACATCTTGGAGCAACACTCAAATTCAATATGTTATCCTTACTGTGTCCACTCCTGCCAGGAGCAGCTCAGCAATGCTCCCATATACATCCTTTTTGCTCATGTTGGAGTTGGAGAGCAAATAGCTGAGATACTCTCCTGCAACTTCCTGACCTGCATCCTGACGCATCTGAATGTCCTCTATCTTCCTGTCAATTAGCTTGCAGGCTACGCAAAGCCATGCAAAATATTTTTCTCAATTTAAATAAACCAACACATGAGATCGTAGTATACAATATTGTATACTACTAGCTGAAAAAATATAATGTACATTTCTACTACAGAGATAGTAAGAGATAGAAAAAGCAATTTCTTCATCATCTCACCAAATCTGAAGATTCCATCCCAACCACTTATGTAGCGCTGCCAGAATGGCAAATAATTGCGAGTCCACTTGGGAAGCAGGGAAACATACAGAGTGTAAGTAAACATCTGGGCAATGGAGTTGATGAAGTTTTGAGTCTCCTCTGGAATCTCATCCTCCAGACAGCCAATACGAGTCTCAAACAATATGCGGGAGATTCCTGAATAAGTAGGAATTAGGATAGAAAGGAGAAATGCTTAAATCAGACATTAAATTGGTTTATCCTTATCTTACTTTTGTCTTTTCACATCCACTATAAGCCAATAATTGGTAAGATAAAATTTTGCAGTTATAATTAAGACCTGACGGGCCATACCTTCTAGAGAGAAACGGTACAGCTCGTTGGACATGTTGGGTACCAGGTCTCCAGTGGAGCTCATCTTGCGTAGATGGCATATCCGTTTGATAAAATCTGTGACCACTTCATTAACCGCATTCTCATACTTCATTGCATCCTTTGGATGCAGCATACGCTTGTTCAGCACAGATCGGAGTTTGTACCACTTTTCTCCTTCTCTGGGCAAAATAGCATATTTAACACAGTTAAGCCATACACTTCCCACAACTGCACCCACTGCACATGTACTCCTACTATGTTTAAAATATTATTTCATGAGGAAAAACTATTTGCTAGCCAATGTACTTTTTCAGTTCAGTGAATAAATTCAAATGAATTTAGCTCTAATTGCCATAAGCATAAAATAAGCAGCTCATACAGCAGAGCTGAAAAGCAATAATGTAAAAGGTGGATCTGGCTTACCCGGTGAAAGGGCCTAAGCCTAAGTCCTTCATCTCTCGATATTCAGCCCACGGAGACGCGTCTCCTCTACAAGGGAACTTCTCATCTTTTCTCAGCAGTTCCTCCAGCAGTTCCACACTACTTAAACAAACAGTATTCAGGCTGCCACAGTTTAGTCTGAACATGGGGCCATAAAGTTGCTTTTGATACAACTAGAGAAATCACAAAGAAAAATAAATGACGATTGACAATGCAGTTGACAAAAAGGTAGCATCTAGATAAAAAGAGGTTGAACTATAAATGGAGCAACTGTTCATTCCTAAGTTAGAAAACCCCTCTTGTACTGAATTCACGCAATTCTTTTCTTCTTCTACAGTTTTCACTCAAACCATAATCAGTTTATGATTTTTTCTGTCTGTCCGTCTGTCCGTCCGTCCGTCCGTCCGTCCATCTATCTATCTATCTATACACTCCTGAACAAAATCTTATGACCAGGGAAAATATTACAAGTATTCACACTTTGTGGATTGTTTATTGAAAACTGCA